>CAOLHI010004896.1:0-94099 GCA_948474755.1 Ctenosaura bakeri | reverse complement strand
CTCTCTCTTTCTCTCTGGGGGAGAGCTAGAAGGGGATGGCACACATGACCTCAGTGCACAAACCTACATGTGCAGGTAGCCCTGTTGACCATGAAACAAAATCCCAAATCCAAAATAGAGATTGTGATGATAACTTTATTCCGCCAACCAGAAGGTGTTGCCTTTCAGAGCACAGTGGCTTCTTTATCACATATAGAAGGTAAATGTCAAGTGGGGAACAGAAAGTGACACTTGGAATTGGCCTAAGAAAAGTATCACCACAATGTGTATTTTGGATTCTGGGGTACAACAGGTCATTTTCTTATTTTCAGTTCTCTGAGGCAAGGCTACTCAGAGGAAGCTGGGGACTAAAACAGGATTTCATACTGGGATTTCACTCCATCCTGACCTAGCTTTCTACCCACCGGCCCCACACTGAGGGCATACCTGGTGAGGAAAAATGCATTTGGATATTGAGCAAAAAGACAGAACAGGAGGCGCATCTGCCTGCTGCCAAGTACAATCAGTGCCTTGGGTTCAATGCCCACTTCAAGGGCAGAGCCTCAAAAAGTTCTGTTTTAAAGACTATTAACTCCCAGAAACCCGGCCAGCCAGGATAACCAGGGGCTATGCTGGTAGGAAGATTCTGGGAGTTATATTCCAAAGAGTAACTTTTCCATGCTTGGATCCTTGCTTACTCTGATAATTCATTTCCAGTGGTGAAGTCTTAGGATGACAATATTTTGTCTTGGGGAGTTCATACAACTATGATCCTGAGCAGGGTTACTCAGGCGTAATATGGTACCATTAAGAATTGAAGAACATAATAGGCAGCAAGTCACCTTTCCAGGACTGTGCTCAAGGATGGGACAGAGTTGCCTTAGCTGGGAGCAGGACCTTTCATCCACTTGTCCTGTGCATTGTCCTCTTGAGGGCTGGAGAGGCTGTTTTCTTAGTCTCTCATTCAGGCAGTTTTCTCCCCAAAAAACTGTTTTGGCTTCTGACTCTCCCTTGTCCCTTTAATATACTTTTTTTTTACCCTAAGTGCTCTCATTGGACAACTGCCTTTATCCAGCTACCTATTTGCAGTTTTTCATATTGGCTTATTTTCCCCAGAGGACTTCTGGTAGTTACTCTAGAGTAGGTGGACTTCCATTTGTAGACCTACAATGCCACCCTATAGCTGTCTACTCGTATGTAAATTCCATTATTTTCAATGGGCCTTGCTCCCTATTTTGTGTGTTCAGGACAGCAGCCTTACAGTGTGAGTTTATATGGTTCTACTCACAAGTAAGCCTCCTCAAGTTCAGTGGGGCTTACTTTGTGTTAAGATGTATAGGACTGCAGGTTTAGTGTGGGGAAACGTCCTAAGAAGCCCCTGAGCAGGATGTTCAGCCTGCTGGATGCTTTGGTGGTTGGTGGGGGGCGGGGCAGTATATTCAGACCTAGATACTGGATTTCAGAATGGGAGAAATCTACATTTTGGATAATTGGCCTGAAAAGAAAGCCATACTTTGAAGATAGCTCCTAAATAAAAAAACAGTTCCTTTACTTATTTTTAGGTCATCAACTCTGAATCTGAAGAAGTTGAGGAAAGGACTTCCAGCCTGAAAAGCAGGATAATAAAATTTAATTTAAAAAAATGGACATATGTAAGATGCCTGGCCAGATCAGACCAAAACTGATCAAGCTCAGCATTCTTTGCAGAAATACACCATGGTCAGCAGCAAGACTAGGTGGCTGCTCCACCTGAAATTGGTCAGTGACCTATGGATAAATTGTGGCCAATGGTAGCTGGCTACTAGCTATCAGAAAGAAAAGCTCTTGATTTTGGATTGCAACTGATGTTTTGTATCCACGACTACCAGATTAGCAACAAGCAGTGGCTATTTCTGTTGTGCAAAGTGTGTGTGTGTGTGTGTGTGTGCGCGTGCGCGCCTTCAGGCCCCATGAATTTTTTATATTACCTTGATGTATTTACTCTAAGTTGTGTTCAGTCAGATGGCACGGTTCAGGAGGCTGGGGGTCCCACTGACTTGATGTAATAGGTGGTTTCTCATGCTCATCTAATGCAGAAGCAACATGAGGTCCTCTACTTCTTGTTGGATTGCAGATCCCATCCCCCATGACCATTGGCTCTGTAGGAAGATGGAGCTACTGTTTGCCAGCTGATGGAGGGAGATTATTACCCACAACCATTCTAATGTTATTCCTACTCACCTAACCTGTGATAAAAGAAAACTGCCACATAAAGTCAGGTGACGTGTTGGAGCCTGAGTGCCAAGAGAGCAGGAGTGTTCAAAGTGTACTGTGCCAGAAGTGCTGGTAGGACAAGGAATAGGCATAGCCTGGTAAAACAGGCCCAGAAGACTCAGATGAGCCAAGCATATGGTACCTCACAACTCAAACATAAGCCAAAACTCCACTCCACAAAGCCCCCAGGCAATCTGACCTTCGGAAGGGAAAACAACTTCCCAAGCCTGACAGCTGTACTCTTGATCCTTGCTTCTTACAATCAGGAGAGCTGGTCTGAGGATGTGAGTCCAGGAACTCAGCAACACTTCCCTGAGGAGTGGCTGAGTAGGTAGTTTCATCCCATTTAGGTTACTGCAATGTGCACTAAGCAGTGTGTGTGGGGTGCTTTGAAGAATGCTGAAACAGCTACAGCTCGACTATTGAGCAGGGGTGTTAAAGAAAGCTCACAACACCCTTGTTACAACAGCCCTAGTGGCTTACCAGCCTGTTTCCAAGCACAATTCAAAGGTCTGGTTGTCACCTAAAAAGTCCTATATGGATTACAGCTAAAGACTTCTCTAGCTCAAGCTCTGGGGTCTTAGTCCTGCCACCCTCACAGGCAAGCCTGGCAAGAGCATGGGAAAGAACCTTCTAAGTGGAATCCTGTGGCTCTGGAACTCTCTGCCTAGCTAGAGTGGGTCTCTCCTTGCTGTCCTTTCATCAGTATATTCCAAGAGGCTCTAGGCAACTAACTGCTGGGGTGGTTGATAGGGTGGTGTTCTACTGATTTTTATTTTTAATGGATATGCTTTAATTAGTATTATCGTATAGTTCCATTACATTTTAACAATAATCTTCTGTATGTTTTTTCTTAAGTATTTTTCATTGTTCTCTTGTTCTTGTGTGCTTTCAAGTAATTTTTGACTTATAGTGACCTTAAGGTGAAACTGGTTTTTTAGGGGGGCAAGGCTTGATTAGAGGGGATTTGCCTTTGCCTTCCTCTGAGGCTGAGAGAGTGTAGCTTGTCCAGGGCCACCTGGTGGGTGATTCATAGTCCAACACTCAAAGCACTACATCACAATTGCAAGCCATGCTGAGTCCTAGTTCTGGGGAGAAAATGGGAAAAAACAAAACCACTCTTCAACCAAGAGGACCTTAGTAATTCAACCAGAGGACCTTAATAATTTTAGATACGTGGCCAGTCTTGTAGGTGACGGAGCAAAAAGCTGATGATCAGTTTGGTTGATGATATTGAGTATCTGGAAGCATACTGAAGTGGGGTTTCAGACCTGGTTTTGGAAGGGGGATTGCTTTGATCGTGCTGTGGAGTGACCTTTGCTCAGAGAAAGATGGGTATGCATGCACCCTGTGGTTCTCTTTGTGGCTTTCGATATCATTGACCATAGAATCCTTCTCAGGAGGTTGTCTGATCTGTTTGCTGGCAAGCACTGTAAAGTGACTCTTCTCAGTAGACTGCTGAATCTTGAAGCTGATGCTGAGGGAATGCTTGGTTTACTCTGTGGAGATTCCTTTGGGTCCTTCATGCCCTTTAACCTCTATACAAACCTACTGGGAAAGGTCGTCTGGAGGGAATGGAGTGAGGTGTCTTCAGTATATGGATGTCCCTCCAATTCACTGGATCTAGATGAGGCAGTGATTGTGCTGAACTGATGCTCAGACTGTGTAATGTGTGGGATGGGGGACAATGTGAGATAGAAGGCAAAGGTGATCTCTGTAGGTAGTTCTTCTGTGAGGTGAAGTGGGGTTCAATCCTGCTCTAAATGGAGTTGTACACACACTCCTGGAAGGAGCTGGTTTATATATTGGACAGCTCATAGATTCTGTCCCATGAGGGTCAAGTAGTTCTGGTAGTACAGAATGCCTTTTGTCAGCTATGACTAGTAAATTAGGTTTGGGACCATCTGGGCAAGGATAGCCTGACTGTGACTATCCATGCTGTGGTAGCCTCATGCATTGCTGCAATATGTTGCATGTATGGGAAACCCTTTGAGAGCAGTCTAAAAACATCACATTAGTGCAGAAGACACCCATGTGGTTACTGGAATGGTCCCATTTCAGACACTTTATTTCAACTGTGCAGAATTTCCCTGGAACTGCAGGAAGTACCCCCACCTGGAACATTGGACCTGGCTAAGGGCTTTTTATTTTGACAAGTATTGAAACTTCAGTTTCTTGTATTGTAAGTCTCAATATTGCCTTTTTAATAGCTTAAAACTTTAATTAACAAAATCAGCCCTCCATATCCATGGATTCTGTATTCACAGATTCAACCAACCATAGTTTGAAAATATTTCGAAATAAAATAAAGTAAAATATCCAAAAGGTAATAGTTGATTTTGCCATTTTATATAAGGGATGCCATTTTAGTATACCATTGTACATAATGAAAATTACGCATCCATGCATTTTGGTATCCATGGAGGATCCTGGAACCAAACCAAGTGGATACTGAGGGCACACTATATTAATGTTTTGGCCTTTTATGGTCTTCAGTATTTAGGATTGCAAGAGGCCTTAAATGCATTTGGCAGCTGGATGATATGATAAACCAAAGATAGATACATAATAGAATAATAATAATAATAGTTTTTATTTCTTACCCGCCTCTCCCCAAAACACCTGTTCAAACTGTCACATGAGACTTCCCTCTTTCTAAGAAGTACGTATAATAGTCATGGGCAAAAAATACCTTTTGGGAAACATTGATATCTTCTTTTTGTTAAAGATACCTCTGTGGACTACAACTCCCAGTATCCCCAGTCAGCATGGCCACTAACCATGTTGGCCTGGGGATTCTGGAATCTGTAACTGCAGAAATAATTGTTCTAAGCTTGGACTTCAGGGCTTTCCCAACAGTTTGCTCTGATGTTTCATTTCCAGTCATTCATCCCTAGAGTGAGGGAAAAAGATGTCTTGGGAATGTTTACGCAACTGTGATCCTGTGCAAAGTTACTCAGAAGTAACACAGTTCCACTGTTATTGGGATAACATAATGCGAGGGCCTCCCAGTCCTGTGTTTTCATGCAATATTAATCCAGGGTCTAGGATAATATTCAGGGAAGAGAATCAGTAAGCAGGATGTTGACATTTAGCTCCATCCTCTCAATTTGTCCTTTTCAATGTCTCTAGATTGAGGGTGTGAATCACATTGTTCTCCAGATAGTGTTGGACTGCAGCACCTAGAATTCATCACCAGCGATTAAGCTGGCTATGGCTGCTGGGATTTGCAGAACAATATCTTCTGGAGGGCTGCATGATACCCTACTCTAGACAGAAGTAGATACCATGAGGAAAAAGTAGGCTGGGTGAAGGAGTTGCAAGGGAAACTCCCTAAACTAGGGGAGAGTTAAATATTCTCCCTGCTGCTTATTTATTCTCTTTTGCAAAAGTATCTACCAATATGTTACCATTATGTGCAAATAACGTTTGGGAAACATCAGCTTTGCCACCATAATATGCCATTCTTCTTCTCTGAAGAAGAGTCTTGCTCTCTAGAAACATGATTAAGAGAGCAGCCATGTAGTTCAAGTTGCTGCATATTTACTCATAATTTTAAGTCCTACTGTGTTCAAATATGATTTACTACCAAGGAAGTGTGGCTAGGATTGCTACCTTCTTTACCTTCTTGTACTCATGGAAGAAAGATACCCTGGCATGTCGATAAAAGTCATGTCGTTTGTTAATGAGGCTTCACTGTACTTATGAATAGAAATGTAGAGAGTGTTTAGAGAGTGGTTTATTTCTGCAATAAAAGAAAAGGATCATATGTATATATTACTGTAAGGTGTAGACACTTACGAAGCAAAACCTTCAAAGGCATCCTATTAAGACCCATCTTGGTTTCAAAACCATTGAGGTCATTGTTCTTGGAAAATGTTTAGGTTCAGTGACAGATCTGGAATTTGCATCATTATTTATGTTAAAAATATAAAGTCGACCCTATTACAGTTTGTGCTGAGACTGAAAAAAACTCCAGCCCTAACAATATGAAAAAAAAATTGAAACCAAATATTCTAATGAAGAAGTCTTGCAATTCCCTTCATTAGAGGTCCTCCCAAGTTCAAAGAATTTAGGCATTTGCTAAACTACTGCAAGATGGGGCACAGGCAGGTCTCCATGGGACAAGTGGTCTGAGATGGTGAGGCCTTCCTCCACTGTCCCCTGAAATATATCTGATCTTGGTAAAGTTCCTTTTTTGGACTACAGGAAGCCAAAACTCCTAGCCAGCATGGCCAAGGACGTTGTGGCTAATACGGTATATTGTGAAAGTTACAGCCCCAGAAAATAATGCTTTACAACCTACCCACACAGAGACTAGAGATATTCTTTTACATGGTTAGCATTGTGGCTTATAGGAAAATCCCCAACACATAACTTTGGTGGAGAGGTTAATAGGTAGCCAGGTACATTTAATAAGATTTGCTGTGTCATCTTACTCTCATTAATACAACTGATACAACTTGCTGTCTGAGTGGCATGGTGCAGATAGCTGATTGTCAAAAATGTCAATAGAGAAATAATTCAAACATAGGTTAGTGCAGAAGACTATTATGGGATGGCTGGGGTGGGGAACATGTAGGTCTGGGGCCACATGTGGTTCTCCATAGCTGTTTTTCTGTTCATTGATTCCTCTGTCCTCCCTAGACTGCTTTTTGGGGGCCAACCAAAAAGAGGCTGAATTGTGTCCTGGAAGCTTTCAAGAGCAGCATTTTGCCTTTTATTTAAAGAGTGCCCATAACCAACCACAGTGCCCATAACCAACTCATTTTTCAAATCCAGGAATGGACTTCTGCCCCCATCTAGGTTTTGTTTTATATTCTTAGTGGTTTGTGCAGCCCCTGAAGGCTCCAGGAATAGAAAATTGGTATCAAGGCCTGCTACAGTTGTTCACCTCTGTTGTCTGGGAAAGGAACTCAACGTCTGTAGATTTAGGGGAATAGAACGTCCATGATGCAAACACTGCAAATTCATGAGTTTATATAAATCCTGAAAAGGGTAAAATACACCCAGATTCCTACTGGGAAGATTGTACTCTGCTGTTGCTTTTGGGCTGTTTGCCCTAAATTATTTTCTTAGATCCTCAGAGTAAAAGGGAAACCTCTTGAAGAACATCTGTCTGAACCACCACCAAGCCAGGCTCTAGTCACCATGGGCTGGATTAAGCCTAGGAGTATAGAGCTGAGTGGGTAGCTGGTGCAAAATGAGGGCTTTGCCATCCAAATAAAAATTCTGCGCCCCCCGCATGAAATTTGGCTCAGGTCCAGATTATCTGAATGATTGTATTTTCTCATATGAAGCTGCCTAGGAAAGCCCTTCTCTCTGTCTTGCCACTGTCACAGGTATATTTGCTGGGAATGTGAGAGAGGGCCTTCTTTGTGACTGCTCCCAGACTCTAGCACTTCCTTTCCATAGAGGCTAGGCTAGCGTCTTCCTTGCTATCCCTTTGCAGGCATGTAAAGATTTTTATTTGTTTCAGCAAGACTGAATGTGACTTGCATAATATGCTTAATTTTTTACTTGCTGTTTTCTTTTTAATGCTTTATCTTTTTATAGTTGTTGTGTGTCTTCAAGTCGTGTCCAACTTACGGTGACCTTAAGATGAATTTATCATGAGGTTTTCAGGCTCTGTGTGTTCTGCGCCTACTTTTTGCATTATTGCATTACTTCCCTAATTAATTAATTAATTGCACACTGAGAATGTTACCCTGCTGTTTGGTAAGATTCCAAGGTATGGATTGCAGTCACGATCAAGATATGATAAAAGAATCTATGATTCTTTGAAAAGCTAGGAATACTTTTAAAAGCCATAAAAACAGGTAAGGTTTTCTTTTCTTCACTATCTTGCAATATCTGCAGCAATGTCATCACAGAACTGGCAAGGATCGTTGAACATGTAGGAGCTGCAGAGTATGGGAAGACCTGAGTCCATTTAATGTTTTGGAATGAGCGCTTGGTACCACATGCAGAATCTGTGAGAAACTGGGAGAGGGGGGCTCCTGTGAGATGATCACAGTGATCTGAAAGTGGGTGGTGGCGGTGGTGGATTTTATTGCTCTGCTATCTTGCAAGTTCTGGTTTTCACACCCACAAACTGGATCAGAGCTTGGAACAGTTATTTCTTAACACTGTAACTCCAGAACCCCTGAGCCAGCTGGCTGGAAGAGTCTGGGAACTGTTGTCTGAAATGGTATAATTTCTCTCAGCTCTGCTGCTAGATAGAGCTTGCTGTTCTCTCTACGCATCTGTCCCTCCTCCCTCCCTAACCACAGCTGCCGTTCCTCAGTTTCCCCTTCTCCCTGCAGGCCAGGGTCGTCGGGAGGGTATTTGAGCAAGGTGAGTGCTGCTGAGAAACATTGTGGAGATGTTGACACAAGCATGACTGAGATGCTTACACAGTGGACGATTCCCTCTTGTAAATTCCACAAGGCTTGCCCGCTGCTGGAGCAGGAAACTGGGATGGTGACACTCAGGGTGGGGAGGAGGGGTGGTGTGGGACCTCAAGTTATGTAGGGCTCTTTGGTATCACCGGGGAAATGCCTGTGGGCGCCAGGAATGCAGATAAGGAGGAGGCTCTGTGTCCTTCTTGGTCGGCAGGGTCGGTCTGACTGCCTTCTTGCCTGCCTGCCTGTAGCTTTATGGTCCAGGTGAGGCTCCAGGATGAAACTAGAGGCCTCCTGAGTCAGTACTCTCACCTGGGGTCACCGGACTCTCTACCTGGCTAAAGTGTGACAAGGTGAGCCCAATCAAGCACTGGACAGGTGAGCTTTGCCCATGGCAGGCTCTCAGCAGTTTAGGGCTGTGCGTCAGGGCCTGAGCTAGACATTTTGTTGCCTGAGACAGAGCAGCACACAGAACCCTCCACCCACTTATGTCAAAGCGCACCATGCCCAAAGCCAGCCCATAAGGCACATGAGGCCACAGGCTACCCTTGCCATCCTTGGCAGTACAAATACTAGCAGTAGTAACAGCAATAATGACAACACTAATGATACAAAATTGTAATGCTGTAATTACAAACATTACAAAAGTAATAATAATATTACAAAAAGGGGCACTCCTTGGAATGTGCCACATTAGCCAATGTCATCTCACTAATTCCTAGATTCTTGGATAGATTCTGAATAATTAATGGTCCCAAACTCCTGTTTGTAACAAAATCTGGCGAATGAGGCAGGAGCCTCTCCTCCCAATGCCAGGCCTGCTCCATGGCCAAGAAAGGAACATCTGCCAGGATTCCCCCACTCCAAGAAATCGTAGACTCATAGAATCATAGACTTGTAAGAGACCACAAGGACCATCCAGTTCAATCCTCTGCTGTGCAGGAATATATAATCACATCACACTTGACATACGGCCATCTAGCCTCTGTTTAAAAGGCTCCAAAGAAGGAGAGTCCATCACATTCTGAGGTGGTATATTCCACTGTCAAATTTCTCTCACCCCATGACTGATCTTGGTAACAGGCCTTGGAATTTCTGTGACTACCAACAGGTCCCCCCTCCCTTACAGAGAATCTGCCAGAGGGGTAACTGCATATTATAATCAATCAATCAATCAATCAATCAAGGGAATATCTGTCCCACTTTCAAAATGTAGCCCTTAAAGTGGCATATAGTGAAAGGAACAGCTTTGCCATCCCTTTGGCACATTGTCTACTGTTCCTCTTTGTGTCAAGAGCTTATGAAAGTTCCTTTTTGTGGAGGAAGGATTGCAACTTCCAGAATGTGGCTATGTTGGCTAGGGAATAACAGGAACTGGAGTCCAAAAAGGTAGTTTTCCATTACATGACTGTGGATGTATGCAATGGGGAATGTCGATCCTTAATATTTTCCCCATAAGAAGATATTCTTCATCATATTGTTCTGTGCTGTCTTTTTTTCTCCCCACTCTAGGGGTGTGTGTGTGTGTGTGTGTGTGAAAGAGAGAAGGAGCGAGAGGAAAAAAATATCAAAGGCAGCTCCACAGGGGACATTCCAATAAGCAGCTTGCCTTTTACTTCCTTCTTCCCTATTTCTGGATGCTCATCATTACTTGAAGGAAGAGGACTTTTCATATATGCAAATCTATCCTTATATTATCCTATGGTTAGTTCAGGGATTCAAAATGCAAACTGTGGATTCTATACGCAGCCACCAGTTTACTTTAAAAAGACAAAACAAAACAAAACCAGGGAGGGCAATTTGCTGCCAATGTGGGACACAGCCGACTCATTCAGAAAGGTAGGTTGCCAATTCTATGCCCCTAACGCCATATATATTTTTTTCTGTTGCTGCTACCAGAGGTGGGATGGTGTAGTAGTTTGTGTAGATTTCACTAGAACTCCAGAAGATGAGGGTTCAAATCCCAGCTTGATCACGGAAACTCGCTGGGTGACCTTGGGCAAGTCATTCTCTCTCAGCCTCAGGGGAAAGGGGCAAACCTCCCCTGAGTATATCTTGTCAGGAAATGCCTGTAAGAGTGGGTCACCAGAAGCTGGAGTCAGTCTGGAGGCACATAGCAAAAACAATACTGGTAAACTGATGAAGATAGCTGCATGAAGTAACTGGCCATGTTATGTCTCTCAAATACTTTCCAACGTTTCTCAGGTGAAAACCAGGATATAAATTGCCAAGCAACATCAGAGTGTGGCCAAGATGGTAAGATTTATCAATGAGAAAAAAACCCACATGTATTAGGAGAAGCTGCAGCAGTTTGCTTTTGCCTGAGACTACGGGAAGTGAAAATTCTCCCCTCCTCCTCCTCATCTCCTTCCCCTGTTTTAACCAAGTGCAAACAAATTTTGCACTATGAACCCAGTTTTCACGACAAAGGGGGAAAGTGGGGGGAATAGAGAGAATGGAGAGAAACTGGGACATTTTAAAACAGTTTAAAAAGTGGGACAAAAAAGTTTAATCAGGACTGTCCATGTCAAATGGGGACAGTTGGAGGGTATGCTTTCAACTAAACAGAAACACAAACACACACAAAAGAAGTGTGACATCTGAACAGAAGCAAAATTACAGTACCTTTCCCTCTCTCACTTTCTCCTCCCGGCATAGCAAGGGGATAGGGTGCATGTGGGGGAGTAGGCAGGCCAACTGGAAGCAGTGAGTCTGGAAGCTGCAGGGGTTCAAAAGGACAGCAGCACCTGGGCAGGAGCAGTGGGTGGTGTCCCTGCTCATGTTCAGGTGGTGCCTCCCCACTTCCTTTTACTCTCCTCTCCCCTCTTGGTTTCTGACCGCTCTTGAGTGAGTTTTGTCAAGTCCAAGGGTCTCCATTTCCCTGGGCAACGGGATTCCACCCACTTGCCCTTATCGTTCCATCTTTCTCAAGAATTTCAGTCTCTGTTTGCTCGGGGTGCCTGAGCTCAGATAAGGCCCAGCCATGGTTGCCTCACCTTTCCCCACCCACTGTGGCTTTCTTCTCTTTGTGCCCTCAGCCAAGGTCTGGCAGTCTTCTGCTTGGCCTGCCAGGAGTCAGCATGAACCCGGCCCTGTCTCTTTTGCCTGTCTCTTTTCGAACAAGTCTTCGCTATACTTTCCCCTCTCATCCCTGCCAGCAGACTTGATAGGGAAAGTCCTCTGGTTCTCATATACAAGAGGCCACAGTGACTATTTTTCATTGTAGTGGTTCCATTGTAAGGCAATTTATAGTTTAGTGAAATACCTGGAATTTCCTCTGCTAGGGAGAAATAAGGCTTGTGTACGGCAAGGGTGGGAATCACTCAGCCTTCCAGATGTTGTTGCATTGCACCTCTCATCAGACCTAGCCAGTATAATCGTTAGTGAGAAATGCAGTTCAAACTACATCCAGAGTCCTTCTCAAAACAACTCGTGCCTGGTCTATAGTAACTTGCTAGTACCTCACCAAAAAGCCAATTGCAGGGTTCCATAGGATGGTCGCAGGGCAGTTAAAGTACTATGGCAGTCATAGCACTCTAAATGTGTACTGCTGAAACACTCCAGTGCTCTGTTTAGGCAGAGGTTTAGACAGTATCATCTAGCCCAGCCAGGATACTAGATCTTCCAAGTACCTCAAAGCCCCTGGGGAATGTTAGGTGTCTGTTTTCTGGGTTTCCTACTATGTCTTGTGGTCCTAAGGGATTAAATGCCAAGTTTTGCTTTCCAAAACACAGGATGTGGGCCCCTTAGTTGGTGTTATGGAAGTGGGATGGGCACGTCTTTCTTTTCTGGACAAAAAGTAGAAGCACGGTAACTTTTCCCTGGTCATCTAAGGCCTGCTGTTGGTGGAGCCTTGAAAATATGTTCTCCAAGAGTTTGAGCAATTTAAACTCTATCTGCATATTACTTTTCATTGTATTTAATATTTATTTATCACAGGCAGTCTGCATAGCATATTGTAAAACAAAAACAAATCTGCCACTTGATGTTTCCTTACCTGTTCTCTGGGAATCATTTTTTATTATTTTGAAAATCCAAGTCTTCCTCCAAAGAGCTGAAGGTAGCATGGATGGCTTCCCTCTGTCCGCTTCCCTGTTTTCAATAACCCAGACAGATTGTTGAGGCTCAGAGACTGTGACCTCCCCATTCATTGACCAGATCTCCCTGGTATAAACTCTGCCCCACACTAGTCCTCCACAAACCCCTCCTTCTCTAAGATACACTGTAGGTGTTCCCAGTTTTAAGAAAACAGCTGCCTCCATCTTAGTGCTCTCCAGGTGTTTCGGACTACAGCTCCCATCAGTCCTGACAGAATAGTCAGGCATGATGGGAATTGTAGTCCATCCTGTCTGGGAGGGCACCAGTTGCAGAGAGGCTGTAATAATGTAGATTTAAAGTTTATATTTTCTGGTGATAGTGATGTGGGCATGTGGGAAACCAGGTATTAGTGAATGATTAGGGACAGTAGGCTAGGATAGGCAAAACAGGGTGGTGACAGAGCTGCAAGCAAGAAAAGGCTGGCGGGGCCAGACATAACACTGCACAGAGTGAGACAGCAGCCTTAGTCAACAGTTGTTGAGTGTAGAGGGCAGTGGCAAGGTGGTGGGAGAATAAATTGTGCCTAAATTAACCTCCTGCCTTCAGCATCACACCTGTTGAGCTGAGACTCACAGCCAAACCAAGTGGCTTCCATTTGGGGGGATGTGGTGGGCAGTGTGTATTTCTGCCTCATCTCACTCTCCCAAAAGCCAGCCTTGGGGGTTACGAGTAATTCAAGAAGCACCCTCACAGTTCCAGAGAAGCCATTTAGCAGTGATGTCCCATAGATGCAAGTATCCTAGATACTTGCAGTTGGAGTAGTTAGCTGTGTCAGTAGGCTGGTGAATCTGCTCTGGCAGTGGCAGAGCTTGGAGTGCGGCGGGGCGGGGGGAGAAGGCAGGGCTATGGTGTGAGGGGCATGACCACTGTGCATGGGGATGTGGCTGCGGTGCGTGGGGGCGTGGCCAGGGCACACGGGGGCATGGCTATGGACCGGGACACCCCAAAAACATTGCCGCCCAGGGCGAATTCCCCCTCCCCCACGTCCTTACGTGACTGTGCTCTGGGTTTTAGTCTAAACGTTAACATAACTATCCAAAGTGCAAATATGATTTGGGGGATAGGTTCCAAAATCTTAGATAGCTCCTTGCAAGTTTGGACTCAAACCCAGGGCAAATTCAGTGCTCCACAGATATTGGACCCATCAGCTCCCACTCTTTCTTCATATGAGGTCAGTTGAATGAAATGGGGCTTGACCAACAAGCATAAGCATAAAGGACTGGCTCTTGGATCTGTTCCCAAGAAGGGAGAGGAAAAGATGTAGGCTTGGAGTCCTTTACTTTGATAATATTCCTTGGTATACAAAGTGCCTTTTCATTCAGAGCTTTTTATCCCTGCTCCAAGGTCCATTAGGTCCTTAATTTTCATCCTTAGTTATATAGAAGTGGAATGACCATTTCTTCCTCTGCCCTCTGTGATCCCTCAATATATACAGTGGGCCTTCGGTACCCACAAGGGTTTCATTCCAGGACCACCACCACCCACCCCAGATACCAACATCTGTAGATGCTCAAATCCCATTATATACAATGGTGTAGTAAAACGCCATCCCTTATATAAAATGGCAAAATTAAAGTTTGCTTTCTGGATTTTTAAAAAATATTTTAAAATTAATTAAAAATTATTGAATCCGTGGATACAGAATCTGGGGATATGGAGGGTCAACTGTAGTTCCCCACCCTTCCCAGGCAACTTCCTAAATATATGTGAGTGTAATAGGAGTAGTGGAGGGGGTGTGGAGGGCCGTCTCCTCTTGGGATGGAGGGATGTGACTTAACAATGGAGTGAAGGGTACAGACTCCCTTCCTCATCTGCACCTGGACAGGGCTGACCCAAGACATCTTTCTGCCTGAGGACAAAATGACTGCCTCATGTTGCCCCCACATTTTTGAGCACAGAAGCTGAACAGACTGGCAGCTGAATCTTGTTTCAATGCTGGTGAGAAAACACTCTGGTCTCTTCACTGCTTCTCAGGCTGCCTAATGTGAGGGGGCAGCCCTTGTTTTTTCTTACTGTGCTGGGGCTAGTATCCTATTTATGCCCATTGGGTACAACTGTCTGTCCCCCCTGGAAACATTCCACAGACTGGCAGCCAGTGGCTCATCAGTGCAGGGACTGTCACTTTGAGCAACACTGGCCTACTGAAGCAGAGCGGGGAGCACAACAGCGTAAAGGCTGCAAGGAAGACTATGGTCTGCAGAATAGGTGGGGAAAGGAGGGAGGTCCAAGAAGAAAAGCCAAGGCAGTGCCACCATTATGCCCACCCTCATCATGGCTACCTTACCTTATGGTGAAGTAGCTAAACACCTTGCCAGCATGCATGATGGCAAAAGATCATGGGAGTTGCAGTCCAAACTCATACAAAGGACCATATGCTTCTCATCCACTTCAGACTAGTGGCAGGGTCTGCCTTGTCTCTGGGCCATGAGTCACATGTGCTGGGCTTGTCCCTTTCTGTATTATGATGCTAGGGGAGATCAGATGTGCGGTGTGTGTCTTCAGAGTTCTGGACTCAGAAAGTCATGCTCTTTCTCTTCACAAGCAGGCCCTACAGCATTAGATTTGGGTGCATTATCTGAGTACAGAAAGCCAGTGTGGTGTAGTGGTATGAGAACTGGACTATGACTCTGGAGACCACAGCTAAGATCCCCACTCAGTTATGGGGAGCTTAGGCAAGTCATACTCTCAGCCTCAGAAGAAGGGACAGGCAAACCCCACTGAACAAACTTTGCTGAGAAAACCCTGCAAAAGGTTCACCTTAGGGTCAACCATAAGTCAGAAATAACTTGAGGGCACACAACAACAATCTGAACATCGAGGCATCCATAGAAGCACCTTCTGTGGAGGACTTTCAGAGCATGTCTCTCCCTATGTTCTAGTTGCCTAAAGTGACACACGTGGCCCTGTTCCCTCTTTAATTCTCTGATGCCTCGTGGAGGGGAAATTAAATCCCTTTCCTCCTATGCTGTGCATTAGCTTTCCCTTTGCAACTCTATACTGACACCTGCTGGATCCAACTGTAACTTGCCATGAATGAACTGTACATGAGTCCCAAGGCAGGAGACTCCTTCCCCAGAGATCTTTTGGTGCAATTCTCCCATGAGCCGAGTCACTGGTTTGGAAAAATGGTATAGCCTGGAGGGGCATGTTTTGCCTGCTGGTGTTTGTGCGTGCACTTGGAGTTGGCTGAGAGGAATGAGCAAGCCTCCTATGGAAGAGAAGTGGGAAGTTATCTTTAAAATGGCTGTTTGTGTGGCTATTGGATGCAGGTCTTTTTGATAAGTCCTGTTAAGAGGAAGCATCACTGGAAGGAAGAGGCTGTGTATTTGGGTTTGTTGTTCCAGGAATGGTATTTTACTTGCATGAGATCTTGGAGCTCTGACAGCCCAAGAATGAATAACTGGCTGGATTTCCCACCCAGGGCTTGTAACAGGGCCGCTAAAAGCTGATGCATACAGCCCCATCCACCCATGGGTCTCACCCAGGCTATTTGTTTTCTACTGTGAGCACAAACCTATGGCAACAATATTGTTTTATCACGTGCGACCACAGAGAAATTCAGCAGGAAAGAGGCAAACCAGATCTTGTGATGGGAACCTTACTGTCTGGCCCGATGGCTGGGCATTTGGAGGGGATAAAATCCTCTCCCCACCCCCAGCCACACATTCTCGGTCCTTCTGCGATTTGTTTGTTGCCTTCTATCTCCCCTTATCTCTGAGGCCTAGAACAAACAGTGGTGTGGGGTTATAGAAACTGGAGTGGCCCTTTGTGCTGAGCCTGCCCTGTTCGCCTAGGGACAAAGGCCAGTCCGCCTAGCCTTGTGACCTTTCCTTTGAATGCAGGTTCTGCCTCACCTTCATTTGGCATTCTGCTCTTTGTGCTCTCCTCAAAGCTCATCACACAGGCTGACCTAAAATGTGGGAAGGCTGGGCCTTTCATCCTTTGCAAACGGTTGCTGGCCCTATACTAAGGTCATGCACAGATGCAGACAGGCCTTTTTGTCTTATTCTTGTTTTGGCACCACACTTTCACCCCATGCACCTGTAGAAGTCTGTGTAGAACTCCATTCATAAGTGACATGTTTTAGGATTCATTTATTTCTACACCAAACCAGTGAGGTTCAGGACAGGATCAGTAATGGAAGAAATGGGACAGCATAGCAGAGAGGTTAAAAGCTGGGGCAGGGGTGTACAGGGGGCAAAATAAGGACATTACCTCCAAATAAGAATTCTGCCTTCCACATGCAACTTTCCTTCAGCCTTCAAATTTCTCACATTTGACACTGACACTGAGAGTAAGACTGTGTAGGTAATTCAAACCTCAAATTCTTATATTTGCTGCGTTACCACTCCCTTAATCACTTTGGCTGCCTCTTTTTCTTTGGACACCTAAACTGTACCTTTAAATGTTCAGCTGAAGTTTTAAGTTGCTGCAACATTAGAATATGGTGCCTGAACAAAATTTCATCGGGGGGGGCTTTTCCTGTTGGAGGGGCAATGCCCTCATTTCTTCCCTGCTCCAGTACTACACCTCTGGTGTGGGGTAAAGGAGCATTGGAATTCACCCATAAATACTCTCATAGAATATATCTAGATACAGATAGAGAGCTCCTGATATCAAGACAAACTTAACAGGATCCTATAGTAAGAAGTGAAGCCTACATGAAAAGTGTAGGTCCTGCAATTTGCTATGAAATATGCTGACTTAAAGAAATATTTGCTTGTGAATTTCCATACAATAAAGGTTTACAAAGTGAACTCAGCAGGAATATAGATTGGGTAAAGATAGCATGGCATCCCCTCCATGCCAAATATAAAAACCCAAGACATCTGAACTATAAACCCATGAAGATAATAATGAACTCGGTGCTGCCCTTTCATGGAACTTCCGATCTTTTGCCACAGTCTTCTCAATGATAGGGTTAGAATCAGCTATGTGAGATTCTTGGAAATATGTGAAGTAACACAAAAATGACACAGGGATGGGCCTTTCTTCAGTTGGTGACTCTAGAATTGCAGCTGAAGTGGCAGCTAAAACAGCCCTGAGCCCTTCCAGCTTAGGCAGGGGTGAAGGACAGCTAGAGCAAGGCCTACTCTGAGATCTCTGGGTGATTTGCGTTGGGTCTGGAAGGACTTCTGACTCTCAGTTGCTTAAGAGCAACAGTAAATAAAACTGAAGGTGGCCTTGTGCTGATTGCTGACCTTGTGGTAACTGCTTATCTCATATCTCATAGCTTCAGGTGTTGCTCATCTGTAAATTGGGAATATTCATTGGGTGTTTTTGGCTAGACTTTTGTGTGGCTCTTCTAGCTGTGATGAGATTTTTATAGTGGAAACTACAGCTCAGTAATCTGAAGTTGGAAATGTTATTTTTTGGGCTTTGGTGCCTAGCACCCCTCAATCAACATGTCCAATAAGTGTGACTATAGAGAGGCTGGGCCAGAACATCCATGGAAAAAAGACATTTACACTGTAGGCTGGAATCACAACAAATCTGGTGGCCTAAGGAGAGTCATGAATGGGATGTCTTAAAGTACAGCACTCACTAGAAAGTATTTGCCATAACAACTTTGCCCAGTACATGAGCATTAGCTTCCGCATACAGGATTCTTCTAACACAGGAATCAGGAACCATGTGGCTCTCCAGATATCATTGGACAGCAACTCCCATGATTTTTCTCCATTATCTGTGCTGGGGCTGATGGCATTTGTAGGCCAGCAACATTTTAAGGGCCGCAGGTGCCTACTCCGTTCTCCTGGGTTTACAGGTGTTACCGTCCTTTCCTGCTGAGCACACCTTGGGCTAAATATTTCATTTCCCCTATTTTACAGGAAAGGTGTTTAGCTGTGGGCTTGCTGGTCACTTTGGGTATGATGGGGGCCACACCTGAAGGTATCAGAGGCTTCACATGCTTCTTCATAGGACTGTCTTGTACAAATCTGCCACTGCAGTCAATGATCTCAGTGGAATCCATCCTTGAACCTCCTAGTGTTTCATACTTTTAATCCGCCTCTTTTCTGCCATTTCTAGTCAAGTTTCTGTCAGACTAGGTGCCAGCTACTATCGTTGCCTGGTAAAAAAAACCTTAAGTTGACAGAACTTGTAGTCTAACACATCTGGAGGATGCTTGGTAAGCATTGTTCCAGATTTATTATTTTTGAAACATAGCCAACCAGTTAGACATGTATACGGTTATAGATATTCACTGTATTTTTTTTATCTTAAATATACATGATCTTCTTTAATGAAATAATGTTTATTCCTAAGCAAATACCTTAAGCATCAGAGTGGGAAAATTAAATTTAATCTTTCATTTTATTTAACATTTTTTAGAACGCCATTAAGGACAGAATTTACTCCATTTATTCCTGAGGTCATGGTGGTGCTGTGATTTAAATGAATTCAAAAAGTGTAACTATACATGTTCAAGACTGCACATATACATATGTGAACAATCAGGGCTGACAAATAATTGTGTACATCTCTGGGAGTATCCACACTGCACAGTTGTATCTGTTTGATCATACTTTAACTGCCATGACTCCATCCTATGGAATGCTGGGGTTTGCAGTTTGGGAAGGTGCATAGACTCCCTTGAACTACAGAACTAGAGCTGTCTGGCAGATCATTCAAAATCCCAGGATACCATGAGATGGAGCCGTGGTAGTTAAAATGGAGTCAGAGTGCTATAACATAGCAGTGTGAATGCACCCTCTGTGTTGCTATAACCTCTCAGGAATGCAAAAGCAGTAAAGGATAGAATGGTGATGTGGGAGAAAAACGAGAAAAGTTAGTTGTGTGCCCCTGCCACACCCCCAATAAGAGGTGATTAAGTGTAGTATCTAAAATTAGCTGCGTCACTGGTGAAACTGCCAAGTATCATTTCATTGGGAAAATCAGTTCTATCATTTCTGGCTGGACTTAGGATTCAGGATTTACAGCTTCATGAAATGTGTTAAATAGCTTCCATTGCAAGGAGATTACTGTTATCTTAGTTGTCACTGTAACTATTATGTTGTTAGGTAACGTCTCTGCCTTTTGCATGTCATATGCTATTGGCATTATTTCCTCTCTATCCCTACCTTATTCCTCTCCATCCCTACCCCTCATCATGTCTGTGTATGTCCTTACCAATTTACATATCATGTATTTGATAGAGTGATCAGTGAAATCTTATGCCAGAATAAATTTGATAGTTTTGAAGATGTACAGATTACAACCAGCAAACACAGCTACTCCTCTAGAAACTTAGAAATGTGAACATTCAATGAACAAATGTTAACATATGTATTTAAACACACATTTTCATTTCACTGAGAATGACTAAGAAGTGAAGTGTTCTAGGGGAGAATTTGTAGGACTCAGAACAGTATAGACCGAGTTTCTGCTGTCTTAAAAGTTTGGATTGTGTGAATTTGCTTGCAATGTCAAATATTCCATGTCCTCTGTGGACTGAGAAAAAATTCTTGAGACATTGCCTATGTAGAAATTGGGAATCTTCCTTTAATGTTCACTGTAATCGTCCAGAGGGTATGGTCAGAAATGTTTTGAAAGCAAAAATGCAAAATATGGAAATGATATGTTTTCATACCAGAATCCCCCATGGCTATGTTGATGGTGCAGTTCTGAATGTTATATTCCAAAACAAAAACAAAAAACCTTTCCCAGGTTTTGGAGAAATGAAGCTGGGCCTGTCATAATTGGGATGGAGCCTGGCAACATGATCTGAAGTTGGTGCTTGAGATGAAAAGCTGGGTTGAGAATTTGGGAGTGGATAGCACAGCTGCTGACTGGGTTGAGAAGCACTTGGCAGCACAAGGAAGAAGCTTAGATTTGAAAAGAGTAATGCTTTTGGTCTCTTGGCTTCTGTTAAGTTTAGTAAGGAACATCTGTGGTTTCAGTTATTTCTCAGCTGCAAACTCTCCTTGTGAGATAAGCTTGGTCAGACTACATATTCAGCAAAATGTCATGGAGAAGTCCTGAGGTAACAGAACAGATGGCACTACTTCAGAAGACTGTGGAGAACAAAACATTTTTTATTACTCCACTGTGTTTTTTAAATCCCTGATAGCAGAAAATTAATATATAGATTGGGCTAGACTGCAGCCATTTCTTCCTGATGTGGAAGCAACCTACTGGATAATATTCATGACGGGCCTCTTGCTAAGAGTCTAAAATAGTACAGTCATTTGATGGCTTCAGATTGTCATGTCATTCAGTGGCGCATATATTGATAAGAACTGACTTTCTGTCTCTCAAATGGCAACAGGGCCGGCTCAACCATTAAGCAGAATATAGCAGCTGCCTCAGGTGGGAGATAGTGGGGGACACCAAGGATAGCAGTGCTGTTTTGGAAGACAAAATGGTATATTTTATTTTAGTCTGCACTGTACCTCCTCAGTCTGCTTACTGTTTTCAGGCATAGTGGATGATACTGTCCTATGGCTGCTGTTGAAATAAGATTTATCTGCAACTCTGGTTGTTTTCTGCATGTGACGTGGGAGAGGTGATATTTTACCCTTTTCCTGAGGTAGCAAAATGTTTTGGATTGCCCTTAGATAGGGCTGTGACTATGCAGTGCCTGTGGTGATGAAAGGCCTAACTAGAAAGCTAGGAAAAATGACCTTTTTGGATTATAATTCCCAAAATCTATCAGACAACATCCCAAGAATAGTGGGAGTTATGGTCCAAAAAAGTGACTTTTCTAAGCTCTGGCCCAACTATGCTATCTGACAGACCATAGCTTCTCACAGGAGCCTGCCCAGGCCTTGAGATTCTCAGGAGAGGGCCATCTCTCAGTTCTACCACCCTTGTAGCCATGTTAGGTTGGAAGGCAAGAGGGACATTTTTAGCAGACCTTGGAACTTTGTTCCCAGGGAAACTAGGTTGGCTTGCTCCCTGCTGTCTTTATTCTGACACGCTTTTGAGAATTAAATGTTTTTAAAGAGAGGTCTGCACTGCTTTTAACTGTACAGTTTTTAAGCTACTTCTTAATTTTAACTATGTTTTTAATAGTTGCTAATTTTACTGACAGTTAAAGAACATGTTAATGTTAACTGATGTTATACTGTATTTCTTTTAATTATTTCTTTTACTTGAGGCCCAGTACTGGGTGTGTGTGAAGATGGGATATAAATAAAGTTAATCATCATCATCTGAGTTGTCTGTTCCTTAATGGTGCTCTTTTTCCACATGTAGGGGTAAACAATGCTTATGTCTTCCTGTTCTGTCCCTCCCCACCCACTATAGCGCTGCAAGGATCGCCTTAACTCTTTAGCCATCTCGGTCATGAACCAATGGCCAGGAGTCAAGCTTCGGGTGACAGAAGGATGGGATGAAGATGGGCACCACTCAGAAGAATCGCTGCATTATGAGGGCCGTGCTGTTGACATCACCACGTCTGACCGTGACCGAAACAAGTATGGGATGCTGGCACGCTTGGCTGTGGAAGCTGGATTTGACTGGGTCTACTATGAGTCCAAGGCTCACATCCACTGTTCTGTTAAATCTGGTAAGTCTCTGAGCTTTGAAGTGGGGTTGAGGGACATTAGCAGGAACTAGAGGAATGTACGGCCAGCATCCTATTAGTGACATACACAGGTGTCTTAAGTCCAACATACATCTGTGTATGTCTTCTGGGAGCATTACAGAGTTTGATAGTCTCTTTCTTCCTGTGCAGTGACCAACTCTTCCTCCTCAGCTGTTTGGCCACTGCAACTCCCACTTTGTTCCTTCAGTGGGTATTGGTGAGTGGGTGCTGTGGAATTGGGGAAGTGTGTGGCTATGTCACCTGTAGCCAGATGCTGAATGATTAGCTCATCCACTGAGACCTCTGGAAGATCCTGGTGGGTCTCAGTGGGTTATATCATCAGTCTGTGTCTGGACATAGGGACACAGCCAGACATTCTCTTATCCTTCTCCCTCTCTCCACCAGCCACTGACTGGCCAGATTTGGGGGCTACAGCAGATAAATGGGAGGGGGGGTTGAAAGGAGAGACATAGTATAGTTCTGTCTGTGGAACATTTACGCTACACTGTGCATTACAAGATTGTGGCCTCTGTGTGTCTGTACGTGTGCATGTGTGTGTTGCAGGAGAAGAAGAATATATGAGGATCAGGAATAAGAAAGAATGGGACGATGGAAGATAGGGTGGCTGGATTGTGGTTAAATGGCACAATCCCTATAGCATGTCAGCTTGTTTTTCATGGTGGGTCCACTCTTATTGTATGTGATTTCCAGAGACTGTGGGGCTGCTGGTAAAACTTTCCTGTAAAAGAACTTATCCATTTTATTGCAGGCCAGCTTGCATCCATGTGGCCTTTCTTTAATTTGTAGGAGGGATTTTGATCTACCTGTGGCCTCTGCTCATGAAAAGGAGGAGATGGAGCAGTTTTAGCCACCAAGGTGCCACCTAATTTTTTTCCCAGAGAAGCATGGGAAATGGTGCACCTTGGATACCATTGCAGGGCATAAATCCAATAGATAAATAAATAAAATAGGGGAAAGATGAAAGAACAAAGAGCAAATATTGTCACCCTCCCTCCCCCTTGTGAAAGGCCCATACTGGGTGCAAGTCATTGTCTTAGGATTCAGGCAGTTTTGGTTTGGCCTGGCTCCTTCTCAGTGTCTCCCACCACTGAATCAGAAGCCAGGAACAGCTGCAGCAGCTATAGGAGACATTAACCTACAAATGCTCCTCTGCTAGCACCTCCTCCAAGTGGATGATGTTGAGCTGACTCTCATCCAGAAATTGGAGTCTGTCCAGGTGAAAGTAGCCCCAAGATCAGCGTAATCCCAGTGATGGCATGGGAGCAGGGGTCTGAGTTAATGGTTGGGATGAGATGCCATGGGGCTGCCCCTCTTGGCCAGAGTAGCATATCTTGACTTTGGCCTCTTGTTCCTGTCCTTTGACCATTAGCATGACCTGCTGGTGTCCCAGCCCTTTCCAGACCCACAGGGTCTCCCTGGCTGATGGGAAGGAAGTACCATGGCCCAGCTTTGACCTTACAGTTCCTGGCCTTGCAGCCGAATCGCCACCTGCCTGACAATGGCACACCAGGAGTGAACAGCGCTGGAGAAAGAGGTTGGCACAGCCAGACCAGAGCACAGTCCTTCCCCCTTCTGACAGTAATGTGGATGGGCTGCCTTGTACCCTTCTGGACAGCGTTATGCCAGCCAAGTGGCCAAGAGACATTGGGCAAACTGATTCTGGCCCCACTGGACTTTGGGTACCCAAAGCCTTGATATATCTGCAAAATTTCATGGAACTAGTAATGATCAAATGCTTACACTGGGTACTATAACAGGTCCCTGTCAAGCTGGGATTCTGAACTTGCCTGGTAATCTCTCTGAACTGTGTGCTGAACCTGTTTTCTGTGAGCAATAATAACAGGAGCAGGAAAGTGGCTTGTGCATATACAGACTCTTGGGGATGCTCTGCTTCTGCTTCTGGATGGCCAATATTTCTAAAAGGGTGCTGCAACATTATGAAGTGCCCAAAGACTGAAATACTGCCCTGGTAGTGAACGGCCAAAGGAAGAAACACAGTCCTGTGGGGTGGGGTGGGAGGAGGTGGAGGAAGGGCCAGTAAGCTGTGGAGGGTTGACAGCAGCTTGGTTGGAGGCTAAGGAGAAAGACAGAACAAGAGCCAACGTTGGGGTTTATTGTTGTGGCGGATGTAGCTGAGGACAGGCCTTTGGCTACAGCCTATCCTGGAGGGGGCGTTGCTGCAAGATTTCAGGCAGATGGGTGGTGTGTGGAATGTGATACTGAGATGGCGCTCAGTACATACAGGATGTCTTGGCCTGTGTTAAATGGGGTGAATGGTAATGTGTCTCATTGGTTTCATGGAGGATTTCATGTGGCTGGAAATGATGTGTATCTTGGGCAGCTGGCCTGCCAAAAGTACCTTTTATTAAACAGCTTCTATTTTTCTATTGGTGTGTGACCAGGTCTGTCTGTCTGTCTGTCTGTCTGTCTCCCTCATTTCTCCCCCCACCCCAGGTTTCTATAATCTCCCCCACCCTTAAAATGGTTTGTGCTACCTTAAAACCCACACACGCGCGTGCGCGCGTGCACACACACACGCACACACAAATTTGCCCATTCCTAGAGAGCTGAGTTAGGATGAGACAACATTAAAAAACAGTTTAGTCACAACAACATTCCCTCTAATTTCAGCACAAGATTTATGCTGGTCATTTTGCACAATCACATATCAAAAGGTCTTGTGGAATATACTTAGAGTAGTTTTGCCTTGTTGTTATGTGCCTTGGTGTTGTTTCTGACTTATGGGAACCATAAGGCAAAGTAGTCATGGGGTTTTCTTTACAAGATTTGTTGATACAGAGTTTGCCTTTGCCTTCTCCTGTGGCTGGGAGAGTGTGACTTGGCCAAGGTCACTCAATGGGTTTCCATGGTTAAGTGGAGATTCAGATCCTAGTCTCCAGAGTCATAGTCCAGTGCTCAAATCATTACACTGTGCTGGCTTTATGAAACTTGCCTATGAAATTTAAATCCATCTACTTCCAAATAAAAGTAAACATACATACAAATGTATGGCTAAAACAAACACTTGATATCACTTCTGTGGTCTGTTGTGCATTAGCAATATCGATGCATATCACCAAACCCCTGGGCACCCTTTGAGGAACTCATACAAAAACAGCTTCAGGATGCACCCAATTCAATGTCTGGCTCCTAGTTCTACCAGTCAAAAGGCACTGTACAGTTATTTGTATTTCTTTCTTAATGGATTACCTCTTGTAATTATTTTTTAAAAAGGAAGTAGGGTGGGAAAACACAAGAGGATTATGAGAAGATAATGTTGTTTGGTTCCACAATAAAATTTCACTTTTGAGGTGGGATGGTTACCCTGTAAAAGCCTCACTGGGGAATACTTTCAGGGTCTGGAAGATGCCCATTGGTAAGGGATTCACTACTAAATTCCCTGTGCCAAGTTTGGAAATAATTTATTTAAATTAAACTCTCTACACTAATTCATTAACATTTCAGGAAGGCTTTCAAATTTCATTATTGTAATCGTTAAATATATATGAGCCAGCATAGTGTAATGGTTTGAATGTAGGACTAGGATTCCGAGAGACCAGGTTCAAATCCCTAGGTAGCCACGGAAAAACACTGGATGACCTTGGGCAAATCACATTTTCTCAGTCTCCAAGAAAGGCTATGAAACTTATGAAACAACAATAAGTTAAAATATATGTACTTGATGGCATATAAAGAACAAAGTCACTAAATGCCACTGATGTTAATTTTTTCAGTAATGATTAGCATTTCTCATTACTGCTCATTTCTCATGCTTGGCTCTTTGTTTTTTTTAGTAATTTTTAAATCATTTCCTTAAATGCAATGATTAAAATATTTAATGGGTTAATTCATGTTGTAAAACCGTAACAACATCTTAACATTAATGAGATAATTTTATAACACTGACAATCCCTCTTTGTATTTTCATAGATTGGACTTGACACAAAGATGGTCTTGTAGCATCCATGTGCCAAGTCCCATCAATAAAGGTAGATAGAGTCCTGGTGTCCTGACTTTGCTGCTTCCAATGGTGGCACATGGATGTCACAGTCAACAGGCACCCCAGTCCCTTTGCTCATGAATATTCATTGCCAAGCCCAATTAAGATCTGATGAAGAGGGATAATGAACTTTTCCCCTTATAGGTCCTCTAATGATCAGAATACTTCGCAGATAGTTAAGGCATTTCAAATAGTTTTGCTTTTCTCTGAAATCCCCACAACAGCGTATAAGGTAGGCCAGTATTATGCCTAAATTTGCAGGTGAGATTTGATTTGAATGAGAGATTCGTCTTAGCTGCTTTCGCAGGCCAGCTTCCATTGCTTTCTGTTTACCAGCATTTCTTGGCACACACAGCTTGATCAAACTGAAATATATCAAGTGGAGCAGCAGCTGATGCTGGATGATTTTTGAGAGCTCTCTCAACCTGGTAGCATGACAGATCCACAAGTGAGCATGGGCTATGTGCTGTTTCCCCATGGAAGGGGATATCCTAGTTGCAAATGGGGAAGTGAACAGGGGAAAACTGCTCTTCCTCTTTTGTAAAATTGGGCACAGGTGAATGTGTATTGGAGATCCCTCCATTACAATAAGGCACAGAGAGAAAAAGAGGAAAAGAATCTGATATACTTGTTGAGTATGAGGGGAATGGGTATATTTGAGGGGGGCACAGAGCCAAATGAATAAACAAATTGCATAAATTGCCTTATCTTGGCACAAGCCTCCAGAAAAAGATGCATCTTTGTTCCTATTGAAAAATCCTTATAAACACTATTGCCTCCATTTCCTCCACATGTGAGATCTTGATACCAGGCTGTGCCTTTGCAGAATTCTTTGTGCCTCTGTTTGATTCTTCCTCCTTCTAGTAACTAGGCTATTTTCTCTATTTCTCTATTTCTCTCTCTTTTTCTCTTTTTGTCTAGAGCATTCAGCAGCAGCAAAGACGGGCGGTTGTTTCCCAGCCCGGGCACTGGCGACACTAGAAAGTGGGACCAAGATTCCAGTGTGGGCACTGAGGCCTGGGCAGAAGGTCCAAGCCATGGACGAGCAAGGCCGCCCCATATACAGTGAGTTCCTGGCCTTTCTGGACAAGGCGCCATCGGCACGCACTGCTTTCCATGTCATTGAGACACAGGATCCCCCACGCCGCCTTGCCCTCACTGCCGCACACCTCCTTTTTGTGGGGGAGAATGCCACAGCACCCACCAGGGCTGTTTTTGCCAGCCTTGTGCAGCCAGGACAATTTGTGCTGGTGACAGAGGGGGACAAGGTCCGGGCAGCCAAGGTAGTGGCTGTTTCTGTGCAGATGGATGTTGGGGCCTATGCTCCCCTCACCCGCCATGGGACCCTAGTGGTGGACGAAGTGGTGGCCTCTTGTTTCGCCATGGTGCAGGAGCAGCGCCTGGCTCAGCTGGCCTTCTGGCCCCTTAGACTCTATCACAGCCTGGCTGGGGTTGAGCGGACCCAACCAGAAGGCGTGCATTGGTACTCTATGCTGCTCTATCGCCTGGGCCGAATGCTCCTTGCATCGGACAGCTTCCACCCGTTGGCTGCAGCACAGTTTGAAAGCTGAGCTGACGCATCAGATGCCCCCCCACACCTCCTGGAAGAAGGAGGAACCAGATTACCCTCCCATGGTTCCAGGGAGTGACTGCATGAGAACCAGAACCAGCTGGTTGTGGGGAAAAGGTGGGGCTGCCTGCTCCCCAGTGCAAGGGCTGAGAAGAGGTTTTGGTGACTCCTTCTTTGAATCTGAGAGGGCCTTTTTAATTATTTCTTTTGGCTACAGAAGGGGAAGCCCAGCAACCGGGCCCCCGTGCTGCTATTTTAGTTCAAGAGCCTCTGATGCAAAGTAGGGCAGGGGAGGAAAGTTAGCCAGGTGGACGGAGGTGGGGAGTGGAGGTCCTGAAACCTGGATGAATGAGGAGGGCAGGAAATCCTGCTTCACCACAGACAGAGTGGAGAAGGAGGCTGTGCAGAAAGCATCTGGAAGGAGGCTCCTGGTAGGAGATGAGCACAAGGCCTCAATGGGACATTCTCATGCTATCAGCCCAGGAAAGTGCCTCCTTAGGGACTCTGCTATCTCAAAAGGACAATAAGACTGTGGGGTGCAAGCAGCTGGAAAGTAGGCCCTGACAGGAAGCTTCAATTTTTGGAATGATAGGAGAGGGAGGTCCTTCTTACCAGCAGCCAATCAACTGGGCTTTGAGAGGTATCAGGAAGTGTGCCAACCAGCGGAGGAAGGGAGCAAGGGCGACACCAGTTTCTAAGGAGACAGCAGGCAGTAGGGAGTGAGGATTGGTTTAAAATACTTATGTCATCTTGTCTGGATTACTAGACTTGGTTTGAAGTACTTCAGTCTTTAGCGATAACACAGATTAAAATTGTAGCTCTACTTATACACATGCACTGAAAGGATGAAAAAGGCTAGAGGCATTTCTGCACTACGTTGTTATAGTGCTATTATTCCACTTTCAACATGCTATGGAATCCTGGGGTTTGCAGTTGAGGGAGGGGCCTTTAGAATTTTCAGCCAGAGAGCTCTTTTGCCTCAGTAAACTACAAACCCCAGAATTCCACAGGAGGTTGAAAGTAGAATAATAGTACTATAACAGAGTAGTGCAGAAATGGCCTAAGTGACATAGGGAAGGGGAAAATGACCTCCCTCTTCCCACAACTTTACCAACCTGGCCATTTATCCTACATAATTATAGTGCTATATTCGACTTTAACTGCCATAGCAACATCCTATGGAATCTCTAAATTTGGAGTTTAGGAGGGAAGGAGGGAATTTGAATTCTTAGCCAGTGAGCTTTAGTGCTCAGGATTTCATGACAATTATAATGGAATATAGCACTACAACTGTGTGACAGGAATGGCCCCTTCTTAACCATGTTCACCAGTGGGTGGTTAACAGAGCTTGGAAAGTTATTCTTTCGGACTACAACTCCCCCACCAAAGGCCAGGATGGCTACTGTAGATCAAAAAACTAATATTTCTGAGTTCTGGTGGTTAATAATATCATTTAAACAGCAAGAACTCACCCATATTAAATGTTTTTTTTAGTGGGCAAAATCATTCACAGGCACAAAACTGAGACTTCCCTGTTTGCGGTTGAGCAAACTGGGCTGGAGAGGAGAGAGACAGTCAGGATGAGAACTATTCTTTTGTCTTTTTTAAAACCACCTTTTGCTTCTTGAAGGTGCTGGAGAGGTGGCTGTCCTAATGGTTCTCATTTGTGATGCTCACAGCTAGAACTTGGAAATGTTACTTTTTGAGGCTATAACTCCCAGTATCCAATAGTTACACTGGCTTGGAAACTCTGAGAGTTGTTACATTAGAAAAAGAATATTTTTTCAGGACTGCCCATAGCACCAAAGCAGCAGAATGGTCTGTGTTCTAACTGTAGTTCTGACACCTGTGCTTATGTGAGAAAATGAAGGGCCTACCATGTACTCCACTAGAGCTGTCATGGATATTATCACAAATAACATGGTATTTTAGGATGGAAATACCTACAGTTCACCTACAGTCTCAAAGTAGAAATACCTACATTTCACCTCTATGCATTCTTCCATCCCACCCTCCAGTATTAACATTACTGGCCAAACATGAAATTGGGAAGATGTAGTTGCCAAAATAATGGGGAAATGACATCCTTAGGGACTATTTTGTGTGTTGAAAAGATTCCTTCAAGAATACAACTTCTGTATAGAAAATGAAGGCAGAAACATCACTATGTCCTCACTTATATTTCTGAAACACTGCCAAATCTGTTTGCTGCATTGGAAAAGGGTGTCTTTGTGCTGTGTGTACATTGGAAAAAAAAACTATCTGCCTCTTTACCCCACCCATTAGTGTAAATCAGGCTTACAAATAGGCTTGTAGCTGATTGCCTGTGGTGAATAAGAATTTCTTCTAGAGATCCAGAAAGTCCAGTCTTGTAAACTGGAAAACCTGTTGTTCTTTTTCTCAGAGTGTCAATGTGATGAAAAGGACTAAGAGACATTTTTAGTGGGTGGGCTGTCTAGTATTTTTTATCCAGGACAAATAGCTTTTGAGATGTGCACAGTGTTTTCCTACACACAAGTGATATCCAGGTTGAAAATCCTCACATGTGAAGCAACCCTTAGCTGGGCCAGAGATTCTCTTTTGTCAGGCCTCTCCTTAAGGGCATGATGCCTGGATGCCAGAGCACCTTTCCACCAGACAAAACCAGGAACTGTCCCTTCTCTCCCCACCCTGCTCTCTCTCAACCTGACACCAGCATTTATTCCCCAGTTTAGTCATCAGGACAGCTCAACTGGTAACCACAATTAGCCATTGCTAGCAGCATTGCTCACAAGGCCTCCTGCACAATCCCAATGTTTGGTCATGGGAGTGGGTGCAGGGTGTGGGAGGTAACGTCTGCAGAGTATCTCTGTCCCCCATCACACTGCTTTAATTTATTTACCTGCACTTGGCAGGGCACTCAGAAATATAGTCCTGGTGGATAGACTTCAGCAATGTGAGACCAAATGTGAGTGCGATGGGACTTTTTTTTTTCTTATAATAAAAGTATTTAAGGATTATTTCAAAGAAGCACAACTGTTTGGGGGCCAAGGGGAAGGGGGAGGGCACAAGTGGGAATCGCAAACGATTGTCTCTTCACTGGATGTACATTTCCCAAACAGGTGAGAAGTCTAATAAATCTTTTGACCCACCTTGAGTGTCTGCAGGTGTCTCTGTTCTTTCCCTTTAAAAAAAAAAAAGAATACTCCCTCCCACACAACTGAGCAGATCTGCCGTGCAGTTCCAGCGAAATAATCCATTGTGGAGCTGTGGTGTACACTAGGGATACTCTAGAATAACAGATTATCCAAGGGTTTAGCTGTGGGCTGGGGAGACAAAATGAAGGCAATACCACCCTAAATAAGAATTCTACCCTTTGATATTTTCCTACACTCTCTAAGTTTCTAGCATTTCAGAGTGAAACAATTCACACCTAGTACTTTCACATTTTCTTTATTTTACATTCTCTTGGTAATTTTGCTTGGATCTTTTCATTGGATGTTTAAACTGTATTTCTAAATCCTTAACTGAAGTTTTAAGTTACTGCCATGCTAGAAACTTGGAGATGGAAGGAAACATTCATTTGGGGGGCAAATTCTGAATTGTGGGTCATTTTGCCCCACGGGGGTAATACCCCTGGGACTATCCTTAAAATAACTTGTCCTCATCATAATGGTGGGAGAGGTCCAAATCCAGTACCCACTTTACTACTTCACTACTTCTGGGTTTCATTGGACTTTACCTTAAGACTTTAGAGGTTCTGCACACATACACATGTGCCACTCTTTCTGGAATAGAACTAACCTAAATGGTAACATCTCTCTCCCATTCACCCATAACAGGGTGAAAGCATGGGAGCACCTTGCATGGCTATTCTATAAAACAGGACATGCCTATTCATTCACCGTCCTTCATGAACCATTATAATCAATATAATTTGGACCAATTTCACTTGAGGTTTCATGACAATCTGTAGCAGCAGAAACAAGGAACCCCAAGGAACCTTATAAACTTCACAGATCTTGTCATCATTGCCTCCTTTGTTGGGAACTGTCATGGTGGGTGATTGTTTTGCAGCAATCTGATATCTATTTCTTCCTCTGAAATATAACCTACAGCACTTGGTATTCATTGGCAGTCCCCCATCCACATACTAAGCCAGGCTGACTCTCTTAGCTTCCAAGACGAAGGAACTGGCAAAACCATTTCAGAATATTCTTTGCCTAAGAAAACCCTATGAAATTCATGGGGTCTCCATAAGTTGACAGGTGACCTGAGAGCACATACACACACAGCATCTTTTTCATGTTTGGTCTAGCCTTCCTCAGTTTTGTTAGCTTTCAAATGCATTGGATTGGATTTGTCACACATGATTTCCAGAAGTGATTGGGCTGTCTCTTAACACATCTGTGTTGGAGAAAGCTAAACTAACTAAGTCAGCATGACACCTCCCTTCCTAAAACTGTTCCAAGTTGAAGTGGGGGTCATTACCATGTCTAGCTCTCTGTCCCCTCCTTCACCATCCCAGCAACAGTTCTCTGGCCCATTTAACATTTACCTGGGGTGCATCTACACACTGCACAATTATAATAGTTAGAAACTGAATTTGTTGGGAATTAGAGTTTCCAAGAGTGTTAGCCCTATTGGGAAATTCTATGGAAGCTAAAACTGTAAGGATTCAGCCTCCTTTTAGCAGAGTAGCAGAGAAAGCATCTCCAAATTTATGTATGGCTTTTTCTGATCTGAAACTGACTGAAGGAACAAAACAAACACAGGCAGTTTCAGGTTACAAACTTAGGCCATTTCCGCACGAGTCTGTTATAGCGCAATGATTCCACTTTCAACCTCCTATGGAATCCTGGGGTTTGCAGTTTCAGGAGGGGCTGGCCGACCCCTCCCAAAACTGCAAACCCCAGGATTCCATAGGAGGTTGAAAGTGGAATCATTGCACTATAACAGACTTGTGTGGAAATGGCCTTAGAAAAGTTTACTAATAGCTTCTATATTTACATATTTATGTATTGGGGAACCTACATCCTAACTAGCTAATGAATAGTAGTAGCTTTGTTCTTAACTCACCATCTTCTGATGGAGATGTGAAGCATGGTCAGAGAGGAGGAAAAGGAAGCAAAAAAGGAGGAGAAGAGAGGTAAAAATTTTTGAGAAGGGGTCTCTTTCTTTTATAAGACTGATGACCCAAGCAACAAACCTGGATCACATGATCTGATCACCTGAACATCATGCAATTAAATGACACAAAGGCAAATAGTGGAGCTTTGGCATGCAAAAGAGAAAGGAAGCTCTATGCTAGCTATGCCCACTTGCTCTAAGATAGGGATGGGATGAATCCAGAATTTTCTGAATCTTGATCTGAATCCCTGGAAGGTTCTGAGAATCCATGAATCTCACAAATCTTGAATCTTTTGAATCTTTTTATTAAAAGGGTTTAAATAGCAAGGGAAAGAACAATAATCTTGGGCAAGACACACTTTCTCAGCCTTAGCAAAAGCCTAGGCAAAAGCAAACCTCCCTCTGAAGAAATCTGGCCAGGACAATAGTCCTAGTTTTGCCTCAGGATCTCCCCACATTGAAAATGACATGAAGACCCTTTCTACCCAGGCAGGAAAATGTGGATTAATGCCACCTTTTCCTGCCTGTGCAAATAGGGCCACATACCACAGTAGAGAGACAATCCAGGTCAAAACTGGCTTTTCTTTACATAGCTCCTTCTGGCATCCTGGGGTTTGTAGTTTGATGATGCACCAGCACACTTTGGCAGAGAAGGCTATGACACATTGTAAAACTACAAACCCGAGAATTGTGTCTGAAAGAGCTTTGCAAGGGAGCTATGCAAAGGAATCTTTCAGCTGTCCTTGAAATCTCAAGCTTGTACTTTCCGGTTAAGTGCTGAATTTAAATATTAAATATTCAATTAGAATACAACCGCAGATGTAATTTCTGAAATTGTTAGCAAAGGCCATTATTACCCTAAGGGAAAAACTCACCTATTTACCATCTCCCCTTGTGCATCTGGCGTTGCAGGTTTTCAGACATCCTGGTCTCACAGTTTTCTAGGTGTCCTGGTCCCCCAGCTTTTCAGGCGTCCTGGTCTCCAACAAACTATTTGGATGGTGGATTCGAAAGATTTGGCTTGCCTATTTTGGCACAGGGATTTGGATTTGCGTATCTTGAATCCTTGCTGAGGATTTGGGGATTCGAGGATTCGGTTGGCCCATCTTGACTCTGGGATATGAACAGGCACGGGGAAAGTGCCATATTTGCCAGCATATAAGATGCACCAGTATATAAGACACACCCCATTTATACACTGGCAAATACTATTTGCCAGTGTATAAGACACACCAGTGTATAAGGCCCTTTCCGCACCGGCCTATTAAAAAGGCACAGAGCGACCTCCGACGGTCTTCTGCACCGTGGAGTGGACTGGGGCGGACTACTTTTTGTAGTTCCGCACCTCAGTCCGATTTGAAGTGACCGGAACTGGTCGCGCAGAGTGCTTTTTAAACACCTCTTTTAAGAGGTGTTTAAAAAGCACGGAGCATGCGACTCCATGTCGCTCTGTTTCTGTGCTCCAGTGCAGATTTGCAGGCGCACACTAGTGCGTGCCCGCAGATCTGCTGGGGGCGGGCTTTAGGCTGGCGAGCTTCTCCAGTTGGTGGAGAGCCTCCACCAACTTGAAGCCACCATTTTGGATGCTGGAGCAGTGCGGAGCGACGAGCTCGCACTGCTCCTCATCCCAATGGACTCGCCCAGATGCTGAAGAAATCCGGTGAGTCTTGTTTTTGTGCGATTCCTTTCCCACGTGCAGAAAGGGCCTCAGACTCCTGGCATTTTCAAACAGTATCTTTTGGGGGGAAAGTGAGTCTTATAGGCCAGCAAATACAGTATGACCGTAGGGTGCATGTGGTCCCAAGTCCTGCTTTTGTAGCCCCCAGAGGCCTCCTAATTATTTTATTTCCTTCCTGACAATTTTTGGGTGCTTTTTCACTTGAAAGCTACCCTAAAGAACCTCCAAATGGCTGCAAATGCAGCAGTTTATTTCTCCTACCCCTCAAACTCTCCTCCAGTCCCCTAAACATGAAAAAATACCCCCACATCATCCAGAATGATGGTGAGAAATGAAGTGACTGCAGCAACTTAAGACTTCAGTTGAAAATTACTTTGGGTGTATCTGACATATGACAGAGTGGCCCACAAGGGGTCATCTGCCAAAAATTGGCCCATACCCTTTTGCAGTTGCTCACTTCTGGATTGGTGATTTATTGCTGAGGAATTCTTTTGTGTATTCCCCTGAAATGCAACATTAGAGCAATCTGGTAGAAAATTCCAAGTATCTCACAAAATCCTCTGAAGATGCCAGCCACAGATGCAGGCAAAGCATCAGGAGAAAATACTAATAGAACACGGCCTCAAAGCCAGGAAAACCCACAACAACCTATGGATTCTGGCCATGAAAGCCTTTGACTTTATATCTCACAAAATGTTGGAAGATGTGGTGGTAAAACATAGGTAGGCTGCAACTGGTAGGTAACAATGTTTGCACACTCACCCATGAATGAAGCAGGGCATCTGCACCATAAAAGCCTCAGCGGGAAGCATCCTTGGTTACTGCTGTATCTGGTGCTTCTACCACCATGAGATAGCCAACTGCTAGAAGGTCCAACATGCCACCTGTGGCTGATAAATAAAATTGTTGGGACAAATGCATTAGACAAAGCAATAAGTGTTTGTATTGATGGCCTAAATACTCTAAAGGCACCAGATCTCATCTGATCTTGGAAACTAGAGAGGGTTACCTCTGGTTAGTACTTGGATGGGAGCCCTCCAATGACTACCAGATGCTGTAGGCTGTATTTTGGAGGAAGGAACTGGCAAACCTGAGTATTCTTCATTTAAGAAAACCTTATGAAATTCATGGTCTCACCATAAGTTGATAGGGGACTTAAAGACACATGCATACACACACACATGATAGAGTTTATAATTTCATAAACTTTGCTAGTATTATGGAGCTGAGCACTTGCACATTTCCCCGATAGATAGATAGATAGATAGATAGATAGATAGATAGATAGATAGATAGATAGATAGACGGACAGACAGAATCCTGTTACTGAAACAGGACTATCATCTGTCTGTCTGTCTGTCTGTCTGTCTGTCTGTCTGTCTGTCTGTCTGTCTGTCTTCATGGTTGTACAAGAGGGTCTTGAAGTCACTGTAGAATAAACTCATCTTTGAAGCAATCACTTGTTCTTCTATCTGTAAACAGACATTAAAACAGTACTGTGGGCTCTTTCACACTACATGGTTATAATGCTATAATTCCACTGGCACCACCCTATGCAATCCTGGGACTGACACTTTGGGGAGGGGCCTTTAGAATTCTCATCCAAGGGAGCTCCTCCAATGCCTCTGACCAAACTACAGATCCCAGGATTCCACAGGATACAGCCATGGTAGTTAAACTGGAATCATAGCCCTCTAATCATGTAGTTTGAAAGAGCCCAGTGTCTTCACCTGTATAGTTTCAAACAGCATTAGTTCACTCCAGCAGCCATCTGTTCAGCCAGTTGCTTCAGTCCTGTCCACACACTCAGCTCAGTGGGAAGTGAACCATTAGAGTACTTTAAAGGGGCAACACTTCACTGCTGGAGCAGAGAGACCAGAGGTGTCTTCTTTATCTTATTTATCAGCAGTTTGGCATGACACAGCACAGACGTGCAATCAACAAGAGCAGCAAAGCAAAGCTAGGAACAATCTTTCTGCCACCAAACCTGCAGGTGCAGGATTAGTAGACCTCTGTCTTTTATTATATGGTTATTACATGATTATTCCTCTCAGAATAGCATTTGACCTTACATATTAAGGCTAGCATTCACAGGCTTACATTGTGCTGTAAAAATAGGTTCAACACCTCTAAAGTTCACATTAAAGCCTAGAGCAGATTCATTGCTTCACAGACATAGGAACCACCAACTGCTGCTAATGGAAAGATAATAGCTTGCCTACGGCTAATCAATAAATCCATGGCAGAAATGAGATTTGAACTGGAAATTTTCCAGGTTACAGCTTACTTTTAGGAGCCATGTACATTACAACATGTGTACAGTTTCTTATACCCCCATGACCAGGGCTGCTCAAAGGTCTATGAACTCCCTCTTTAAGAAATGAAACTAAAGCTGCAGTGCTATGTATACTCACTTGGGCATAAGATCCATAGGAGTCAGTGGGACTTACTTATGAATAGATTCGCATAAGATAAGTTTGCAAGAGGAGTCACAGCGCAGCTTCCGAGGAGATGGAAGGAAGACATGGGCAGAGATATGTGTGTATATGTGCTTTCAAGTTGCCTGTTGACTTAACGTTGACCCCATGAATATGATAGCATTTTCTTGGGCAAAGAATACTAGCCTGGCATTCATTTCTTTCCTTAGAAACATAGCTTACAGCACATGGTATTCATTGGAAGTCTCCCATCTAAGTATTAACCAGGGTTGATCCTGCTTAGCTTCCAAGACCAGACAGGATCTGGTACATTTAGAGTATTTAGGCAGAGATATAGCCTCATTAATAGAGGTTGGGACAATGCTGTGATCACTATATGAAGAAATGGTAGCTTGCCTTCCAGATATACAATAAGACTGAAGGCCTTGCAGATGATCTACATTTTCAGGAGCATTTTCAGGTCAACGAATGCCCTTAATCATGAACATTCCTCCAATGGCCAGCAGAGGGTGCTGCGCATTAGCAGATGGTTGCAAGGACACTGGGGAACCAGTTCTTTTCCAAGGTGGCAGGCTAAAGCAGATGCCATGCAACTCAGCCCAAGATCATGGCCTATCTGCCCAACTGCTCAAAAGTTTTTGGAACTGGTTTGAAAGAGTATCCATCCAGAGTATCACAAACTGTATGTAAAGTGATGCTCTAGCCTGAAGTGATTTTGTACTTACTCCAAAGCAAAGGAACTGGTCATTGTTTGATGCCAGAAATCCTGATTCAAGCAAGTGCCCTGGATTGTATTGAGCAGAGAGGACTAGCCTTATACCATGGGGTTAGGTGTGGCAGCTGCCTCCTTCAGGTAGTGGCAGATGGTTAGTATACTATTAGATAGCAAGACTGTGCATCAATACACAATGCATATTTGGTTGTACAACATTGCAATTGTGTAATGAGGTGGCATAGCACAACCAATGTCTAACTCAGTGAATGTAAAATTACATTATGTCTCTTCGGTACAGAGTCTTGGCCTTATTTTCAGTTACAGCAGTCCTTTTCAAACTTGTATCTATGGATATCAACTAGTTCTTGCAAATTTTATGCTCCTCTGTGGTCTCTTGTCTTCTTTTGAGGGTTTTATGCAAGTGGCTCAATTATATGTGCTTGAGTTGGGTACGGCCAGGATCTTCCCTGCCCTAGTGACAGCTTTAGATATCCCAATGCATAAAGCAGAATGCTCACCTCTAGTGACTGAGAGGGACACAGGAGGTGTTTCCTTAATTTAATTAGCATCCCCTTACAGAGAGCTGAGAATTGGGCTCTAGGGAACCAGCAAGGTAGAACATGCCTGAGGAAGCTTATGGAGCCAGAGTGCAAATGGCAAAGGCAGCTGCTATGATTCTAGGATGGGGTGAGGTCGGGTGTATCAGGACAAAGCCTTCAAGGGTAGGGAGTCAGAAACTTGTGCACTGAAGCTGCTTGGAATAGCACATACACCTCATGGGGTAAGAAGGCACAGCATTTTGTGAAGGTGCAGAGGGGCCACTTTGAAAGATGTACATAAGTGGTAGGCAAGAGTCTTGTGAGGTGAGAGATAGCATCAGAAATGAAGACAAGTCTTGTTGGATGAGACTGCAGACCCCTCTCTAGAACAGTAAACTGCTTCCTATGAGGGCCAATGGGATGCCTCAGGAAACTCTACAAATAGTCTGGCAGGTCTCAACAAGTGTGTGTTTTGTTGTTTCTTTCCTAAGAACTATACTTTAGGAAAAGCCCAGAACTTCGAAAACTCTGGACTATAAAATTTTGAACAACAACACCCTGTGTAGCTGAGTGGGGGGTCATTCTGTTCTTAGGATATTGTAGGCAGGGCTTTAAAGAGTTACTCTTCTGGACTACAACAACATCCAGAGTCCCACAACTAAGAGGGCTACTAGACATGCTGGCGGGAAATTCTGGGAGCTGTGGTCCAAAATACTAACACCCAGAATCCTGTTCAGGAGTTACAAATGCGTAATCTAGGGTTCTGCATTCATAACTGATTGGTATTCATGATCCCTAGGTATTCCCTGTTTTGGGGGACTCATAGGGACCATAAAAGTTCCCTAATCTCCACTTACTGGGCAGCAGCTGTTCTGACTGACATGCATCTGTTCCCCTGTAGATTGGGAAGTAGCTGACTGATGTTCCTACCCTTCCCCATGCAGGATCTCTGTTGGGGTGGAGTAGGAATGGCAGCCATTCCAAGCAACGGGGTACAGGCCCCTATCGATCACAGTGTCTGCTTCCTGGTAAGAGGGAATCGGGCTGGGATTCACTGTGTAGATGCGTAACTATGGTGCTTATGCATCTGAAATGCCTCAACAGGATTCCAGACCACATTTCCAAGTTCTAGTGTGTGGACATGCTGAAGTGGCTGTTGGCTTCTATGTCACTGGGGCAGTAATCTGTTCTGGCTTTCAGTCCCATCTTCAAAGGAGCTATTCAAGTTGCTGAACCTAATTTGGCAACAGAGTTCAACTTCTCCAATAGCCCCAACAAAGTCTGAGCTAAAATTTGAAATGGATTCATCACCCCACTGACAATGCTGCTCTGACTGACTTGGAGGCCAGCAGCCCCATCCTCTCCCTCTCAATCTCTTCTGTCTCTGAGAATGACAGAGGAAAGTCTCTTGAAAATGCTATCAAGCAAACAAAATATCTAAATTCACACAACCTTGACTGTTGAAAAAGAAAAGGGTTTGGGATTTTTGCAGGTCTCAGGGAAGACAATTGGAGATCCAGAAAACAGGGCCCCAGAACAGGATGCTGAGGGGACCATGTTGTTGTTTTGTGCCTTCAAAGTTACATATTTCTTACTATGGCCTCCCTAAGTAAACCTATCACAGGGTTTTCTTGGGAAGATTTGTTCAGTGGGGTTTGCCTTTCTCTTCCTCTGAGGCTGAGAGAGTGTGACTTGACCAAGGTCACCCAATAGGTTTCCATGGCCAAGCAGCCCCTGGTCTCCAGCTATAGTCCAATGTTCAAACCACTATAACACACTGGTTCTCGCTGGTGAGACATGCAGCACTCTATTAAGGACTGTTTAGGGCCCATTTCATCTCATTAGCTGCTGTGATCCATGGCAAGCCATCCTCACACCCAGGCAGCCAAAGTCAAGGAGGAGGATGGATGAAGCTGGCAGTGGGTGGCAGGATGGGTGGGCTGGTTTGCTTGTAAAGCAACCACCACAATGGAATCATCTCCACCAATTTGTCTCCATTTCCATCTCAATGGCACAGCTAAGGAGGGGCAGCTGTGGGGGCAAGACCTTCTGGTCCCATCTGGAATAGTCACCGCCTTCCCTCTCTTTCATCGCCTGATTTGCCTTTCCTCCTCTTGTGCAATCACACTGCTTCCTTTAACTGGTTATTCTGTGACTCCCCTCCTCCCCCTCCCCTAATCCTTCAGAGAATGCATGTATTTACGACCATTTAGGCAAGGAGAAAAGGTTCATTAGCTCAGAGTTGTTAATGAAGGGGCGTCTCCCCTTCCCTTCTGGCCTGCTGTCATGTCAACCCCTCTGTTTGATGAAGTATTTCCTGACCCTTCACTGTAACCCCAAAGTCATCACTGCATGCTGAGTTAGTTGTACAAAGTCAAGAGGAGAGAACAGGTTCTTTTCAGAAACAGTTCTTAAAAATACTTACACATGAGAGGGGCAGAAAACTTTCCTCTGGGACTCAGGCACAGAAGTAGGGGGAATCACAGAAAAACAAGTTTGAAAACTCAAGTTCATATTGATTTATGGGCTTTCAAAATTGTGTTAGAGCAAAGCTGGCAGTTGTTCTGTCTAGCCCAGTATTCAAGGGATGAGAAAACTGTGGGCCTCTGGATGCTGGATTCCAACTTCCATCATCTTTCACCATTAATTATCCTGGTTAGGGATGATGTGAGTGGGGTGCACACAAGTTGCCCACCTGTGGCAGCCATCCATGTCTGTGAGGTGGTATATGTGCCCCTTTTTTTTTATTTTGAACTTTAAACAAGGTGGTGGTGATTCCTGTCCTCCAAAATAAGTCTACCACCATGGATAGTTCCATTAAGGTTGTGACTTTGAATGGATTCATCACCAACACTGATATAAAAATTATCAGCTGTCATTGTTGCCCATCTGGCTGCCAGTGCCTTAAACAGAGATGGGGGTTCCCAACTTTGCTACCTGAGCTGTCACAGCAGCCAATGTTTTTCCTAAACAGGGATGGAAATCGTGAAACACTCCAGCTGTTGTTGGAGTGCAGCTCCCAGCATTCTTCACCATTGACTGTGCTGGCTCTGAGACTGAGCCCCCTGAGCCTGGTATAAAATCCATACACAGAGAGTCTAAAAATTTTGAGCCCAGGATCTTTTTTGAATGCCAGAACTGGACTGAGCTCAAGATACTCCTTCCACACAAAACTCCACTGCTGCTTGTCCACCTCTTCCTTCTTTTCAGCAGTATAATTTTGGCAGAAGCATCTCATTTTTGCCAGAGCAATTTTTTAAAAAAGAATAGAGAGTCAGAAATCCTTGCTGACCCGCAGATCTGCTAGCTGATCCCGAACTGTCCTCTCCCCATCTTGTTTTTGAGGCGTACTAAAAGGTGAATGTACATGATCAACAAAGAGCAGACATGTTAATGAACAGGAAATGCATTTATTTAATATATTCATAGCTTGCCTTTCCATTCAGCTGTCCAAGGCAGCTTGTATCAAAACATCCATAAAATCATCCATAAAACCATCAAAACAACATCCAATAAAATATCCAATAAAGTATCCAATAAAGAAGCTCAACTAAGGCCAAAAGAGCACAAGTATAAAACCCAGGAACACACTTCAGTCAAGGAGGGTTACAAAAACACATTCATTTGGTTTCTAAACAGGAAGAGCATAGGCACCAAGCACTTCTGAAGGGCCCACCTGATTTCCTGCTCCTCCTTTTGATTCCATGGCACCAAGCTGTTTTGTGACTTTACTAGCTAATACCAAGCACTTTGAAATGAGGCTGGAAGCACATTAGATCCCTGTGTAGTTCTTTCAACTCATGCAGTATGTGCATTGTAATGAATCCTGGTCAGTTATTTTGCCACCATAACCCAGCATCCTGTTAGTGACATACACGATTGTAATGCCATCTTACACTTGTGTAAGTATATATTTTTTATCATTGTAAAAATTAGTATTCTCTTCCACCCTCTGCAATGACCAAACCACCACCTCCTTCACAGTTATGCTGTCATAGCCACCCTCGACAGCCATTCCAAGGCTGTCAGATATCATGAAGGATCTGAGACACATCCGGCCATTATCCACCAAGATCCCTTCTGATCTCAGCAGAAGATGATACTGCTCTGTGTCTGGATGTGGGGCATAATTGGTTGCTTTTCCACTCACTTCCCCACACTCCACCAGCCACAGAATGTGAGCTGCGTAAGGTCACCCACAGGGTTTCTATGGCTGAAGAAGATTTGAATCCTGGTCTCCCAAGACCAACAATCAGACCACTGCACTACAGTGGCTCTCAGTTTAATTTTGCAGTTCAGCCAGCCATATATTAGGTGCTGAATAGCTGCCTTCTGTTTGTATCTTATTTCAGTTCTCTGCTGGCTTGATTCATGGGATGTAGGAATCCCAAAATCTAGTGTGAACACAATAGTAGATGTAGGTAAAAATGTTTGCAGTGACTTCTGAAAGGAACATTTTGTGTGACTCAGCAGGCTCTTTCTCTTTGTTATTGGAGACATGTTTCCACACTTAGAGCTCACTCTTTTGTTTTGTTTTTGGTCCTTTCATGTTAAAATTTAAATCTGGCACTTCAAGGCCTTCCTGGCATTAGCTGCTGCTTCTTCCCTCCTGAAGTAACCAAAACACAAAAACAAAATTGACTTCACAGAAGCTTCCTTTTGGGAACCTGGGTTTCAGTAGTCTCCATTATGCATAGAGGGCTACTCAGTCCATCTAAATCTTCAGTGACCTTGTTCCCATCTGTCATCTAACTCATGTGTAAAGTTTCTTGTGGAGTTTGGTTCCTCTGACGAATGCCAGCACTGGTCTGCAGGGATTCTGAAACTGCTTCTTGCCTGCTTCAAAATGAACCCAAAGATGGGAACTTTGACTTGATTCAAAGATATTTTTGCTGCCTGAGGCAGAGCAGCAAATGTACAATTTGGACCCAAGTCCAGTCAAGTGATTTTGCACCTGGAGCAGAAAGTTCCACTGGCTCCTCTCATTGAGTATACAAATAAAACAATAATTAATTCAATACATTTGCTGCCAACATCCCAAACCTACTGCCTAAGGCAGCTGTCTTGTTCTGTCTAATACAAGGGTCAGCACTGATGAGTGGTTTTCTAGCTTACTTTTCTGTTATTCTGACTGAATGGATGGACTCAGAAATACTCTCTGATTAAATCATTTCTTTTGGCCATACAGAGTAGGCCTTCTCTTAAACTCTGGCTGAGCTTGGCTGTCTCTGTATTTTAATATGCTTTGGAAGAGGGAGAAGGAGGGAAGGGATAGAAGAAAGGAAGGGGTTTAATCAGTCAGCTTTGAACATACCCAGACTGGCTCATTCTAGACTCCAACAGATGGATCAGAGAATGCTGGGAAAGGAACCTGCTCCCCTGCCACCTGATGCAGCCATATGCAAATGACTTAATTAACTTAATTGATATTGATGGGTGGGTGAGGGTCTGGGTTTGGAAAGGGAATTGAGAGCAGGAGTACCAGGAACCCTGAATTCACTAGATGTAGGAAATGACAGTTAAATTAATTCAGGTCACATTTTAAAGATAATAGTGCATTTTTTAAAAAATTAACATGCACATGCAATATACTTATATTTTATTTCCCCCCCCTTTCTTTCAGTTTTGCAATGGAGTTCTATTGGATTAGAAGTAGATTCTCATGCTGTTAGCCCCTTTTCTGGGAAAGAGAAAAACTGGTTCAATTAAGACTCAGCCTTAATTGGCTCACAAGTGAAAGTGCTGAATCTTTTGGGTCTCTCTGAGACTAGTTTTAGCAAAGTAAGGCATGCAGGCAGTATGCAAACTTCAGAGCTAAAGTCTTTATTAATTACATTTAAAGGTACATTCAAACATATATACATGCAGTGCCTAAGCCCTGACCAGTGATGTATTTAAGTCTTTTATTCCAAGTCTCAAGTCAAGTCACAAGTCCTTGAAGATACTTTCAAATCAAGTCTCAAGTCTGGAAGCCAACTTTATACCCCAACCAAAATTTCAGAATTATTGGACAGAGTGAATAAATTCACTTTTAACAATTTAAGAAGAGTTGGCTCTCCACATTTGCAATTTTGCCATCTGCAGCTTCAGAACTGGGAAACAGGACCCTATCTTACTCCCCATTACTGAACATTCAAAGACTTTAGAAGGGAGGATCTTTCCTCCTCAAGCCTGTTGCCTAATACATTTGCTGTTCCCCTCTGAGAAATGCACTCTGCACTCTGGGCACAGGTCTTGTCTTTTAATCTTAGGAAATGTTTTAGATGGTTCCTCCGATATGGAGTGGGGAGAGGCAGCTGAGCAGACCTCAAGCCTGCCTCAAGCCCATTGCCTAATCCATTTGCTGTTCCCTTCTGAGAAATGCACCCACATTTAGGACTTGAGAGAGATTGTCATGTAACTAGTAGGCAAAAAGAGATGGAAGCATTGTTCAAAGTCATAAGGTTTCTGGATGAATGCATGATGTTACTGTACCAAGGGGCATCATTAAAAATATACAAGTCTCGAGTCAAGTCGAGTCAGTACATCAATTAGGGCTGAGTCAAGTCTGAGTCGAGTCACTGAAGCAACTTAAGTCCAACTTGAGTCCGAGTCTATCAACTGGAGTCTACATCACTGGCCCTGACTAACTATAGGAAAGCTTCAAGAAGAGAAGCAGTTCAGCAGAGCCTGCACTCACCATCTTGAGGAAGGAGGAGAACAGAGAAGAAGAGCCAAAGGAGTCTTTTATGTGCTTACAAACACACCTGGAAGGTCCCCTGGTCATGTGGTGTGGTTGCATAGATACACCCCTATAATAGGGAACTGAGTAAATGGGAAAAGTTCCAGAGACAGCATGTATACCATAAAGGCATGCAGGAAATCCTTACTGCTTGAAGTCCCATTGCTCTCATAGCAAATGGTTGAAGAGGGTTAAAGAGAATGCTTGGTTGGGAAGCATTTTCCAGAAAATTCTCCAAACAAAAAAATGTATAGAAAAATTTACATGTTAAGTAAAGTGCACATAATATCAGATTTCAGGGGGCAGAATTTTGCTATGGGGGTATTTGGTATGAAATGGTCCACCATTTATGTTTGTGGTGCAGAGGCATATAAGTTTCAGTTCCCTGTCCAGACTGCTTATGCAAGCTTTATTTCAAATATGAAACTGGTAACTAGCAATTAGTAACCCCTTTTATCTTCAGCTGTTCATTATCCACACTTGGCCACAACAGAAACCTTCCTTATTGTGTGACTCTTGTCTAGTACCATGGACAGCCCCTTATAGACAGAACTGACTTATTTATTACACAGCTAAATGTGACTCCTTAATCCTTTAGTGACATTCTGTATCCTCGTCTCCAATAAATAATCCCAAGGTTCTTGAACAATGAAGACTTAAATCAGGATGGGAACTGGTAGCCATTCAGATATTATTGAGGTTTACCTCTTCTCAGTCCCAGCAGCATGACTGATGATCAAGGATGACAGAAATTACAGTCAGACAATATCCAGAGGGTTGTGGCTTTCCCATCTTTAACAGCTTAAGCCTGCCATACCTTGAAAATCACCTCCTATAAGTGTGGCTCAAGAGGCAAAAAATTACTCTCATTTAGAGGAACCTCTTCTTGTCCTTGGCTAATCTCCCTTTTCTCTGGGTAGGTGGGACATAGCTAGAATGACACAAAACCCTCACCTGGAGGAAATGTCTCTTTCCAGTATTGAGACTTCAACTGCTTAGAGGAGGTGTGGGCAAAATGTGGCCCTGAAACTGCTTCCGTGGTCCTTGGCCCTGCCGAACTCCCCAAGCCCTCTTTTTTCTGGCAAAAAGGGAGTGTGCTGCTTCTCCTGGAAACCCTCCCAAATAGCAATTCACTTCTTAAAGCGGTTGCAGAGAGCAACCTCTTTAATATTATCATTTTATTTAATATTATCATTTTAAAATACAAAAAAAGAAAAAACTTGAAATTCAGTTTCTGGCCACTTTTGGATTTGGTTTGTTGGCCATTTTTGGAACTTCATGTGAACTCCTTCCAAGGTGTCTCTAGGATACAGTGGCTGAGATCTTAAGTCACTTTAGAATAGCATAAATATCCATTAGCAGGGTTACATTACACCACTCAATCCCAACATAGTACAAAGTGTATAGATTATTGCTCAATGTGCATAAGTGACAGCCCATTGCACAGTTCACAGAGCACTGCATGGAGGCAATGCACTCTCTCATGCTACTCAGTTACCTTAATGTTGTATCACATGGACAATAATCCACATGCACAACTCCATTTATGCCTCTATCAGCTGTATATATTGTAAAAAAAAAAAATCACTCCACATGAATAGGACAATTAATGCCTGCATGTGTCACCAGATCACATCTGATCTAGGAAGCTAAGCAGGATCAGATCTAGTTAGTACTTGGATGGGAGACTGTGAATGAATACCAGGTGCTATAGGCTGTATTCCAGAAGAAAGAGCCCTCTGAATATTCCCTGCCTAGGAAGACACTATGTAATTCATGGGGTTGCCATGACTTGACAGGCGACTTACAGGTACACGCATGTCACTAAATAGGATGCTAGCCAATATTGGCTCCAGGACCAGCTACAATTGCCCATGCCTGGGTTAGAGATAAGGTTGCAGCTACCTGGAGATGATGAACACCACATCTGCTTATTGAAAACAGGAGGCCTGAAAGGAGGTACCAACAGAAACAATCATTTGGTCTCCTGATTGATGTTCGAGAGGAGTAGACTGCATCCGGCATGGGCCAAAATCACCTTTTCCTAGTGGCACTCAGAATATGGGCAATTAGTAACTGCTGCCAGAGACCTGTGTTTCCTGATTTGGGACCTGCCTGACTGAATCAACAAGTAGCTTATTCTCTAGCACATAAAATGCAATGAGTCTGTACAGGCGTGCAGTGCTAACAGCAACCATCTTCCCGTGACCTTCGAGTGGATGACTCCTTGGGGAGCAGTGGAGGGAGGGGAGGGAGAGCACACCACTGGAATTGGTTGACAGCCTAGACAGCAGAGTTGGAGGAGGCAGTCAAATCTAATCAGTGCCCTTTCCCTTAATAAATCATTTGTCTTAATCAAATGCCCACCCTCCCCAGATAATAACTCATGGCATCAGGGACCCAACTGCAGCAACAATGTGGCTAATGGAACAATTTATTTTCATAATAGTGCTGGGTATGCCGCAAGTGGGGAGAAGGGGCAGGCAGGCCCTGTACAGGCTTGGAGAGGTGAGTTGTGGGGAGCAGGCCTTTCTAATTAGTGAATGAAATTTGATGTAAGTCTACAGCAAGATGGATTTGATGCATGACAAGAGGCTTTTCAGCTCAAAGCGCCTGTCAAGAGACAGAAATTAAATTATTTCTAATTTCCCACTAACCTCCCAGGAGTCACTCTTCCACCAGGGAAAGGTGGGACCATTGCTTTAAATAAACAGGCAATTGAATGACTGGACAGGGAAGCGTCAGCATTTGGCCAGGCAGGAGTGCATTAAAAAGGTTACTGTACTTCACTTGAGCAACTGCTAAGTGTAGGGGCTGGGCAGAGGGTACAGGAACAGACCAGCAAATAATCTGAAGATTTCTTGGGAGCCATAATACCCATATGTGTGTGCATGTAGAAATCAGATATTTGAATTGTATCAATTTAATTGATTATCCCCTCTCTTCCCCCAGTAGCAATACTTCATTTCTTCCTTTTGAATTCTTCCATATTTTGGAAGTTGCTCAGAAAGTAGTAGGCAGGCAAGTGAGGGATGCATCAACTGGGAAAGAAGAGGAGAACTAGGAGAAAGGGCAAGGCAGATAGGCAGGAATTAGAAAATGATGGGCCACAGAATATTATCCTCTTAAAAGCCAGTTTCAGTAATTTTGGTGCTGTGGGTACTAACATGCTATCCTATCTAGATCTGGTGAAGTTCATTAAATAGCTCCTCAAAGATCAATTATGTTTCCCCTCACATTTGACCTATTGTTGTGAATGGACACACTTGCCATGTGCTCCTCACATCCATCCCACTTTATTCCTTACATCAACTACCTGAGGTATGTTAGGACAAGAGGTAATGATTTTGTGAAAAGCCACTTAGTGAATTTCATAACATGGTGGGACAGGAATTCTGGTCTCTCCAAACTGACACCACAGCAGCTTCAAAGTCTGTACTCTCCTTCCACATTTCCTCTGAAGATAAGGTGGCTCCAACACGAACCATTTTCACATCCATCCACCCTTCTTTATTTTTCATTTTTGTTTTGCTTACCACTTGGGTAATGAAATAATGTGCATAGCTTAAAAGCCTGCACATCTTTTGGTGATCTTGGAGTGGAACTAATAAAGATATTACCTTAATATGGACTAGGAGCTCAATAATATGGACTAGTAACTCAGTTACAGGGTTTGGCACTTGGTGCCAATTAGCTTAACACAAAATTACTGTCTCCAAATAGCATGGGATACCTGCCATGTTCTTGTTAACACTCTCTTCTCTGAACCTAGCCTTTACCTAGCTGGTGAACAGTCAGTGAGAACATCCCTTTTCTTCAGTCTCCAGCTGTGTTAGAAAATATTGCTCCAATCAAACATTCACTTTTCCCTGCCTTCCCTTTGTTGGCAGAGCAATGGGATCTTTAGGCAGCACAGGGAATTCCTGCATGCTTTATTCTGCTTCACATTCTCTCTCAAGCTATCCCTTTGATCAGGTATAGACAGTAATACCTTGGTGCTGATGACCAGTGCTGCTAGGCAAAATGCTCCATGTGATCCCAGAAAGGCCCAGGTGTTTGTGGTCACTCAGAGACTCCTCTTCCCTCTCTCCTCCTCCTCTTTTTTCTCTTCTCAGACAGGAAGTCACAACTCTACTGGGTTCCTCTCCTACCTGAAGCTTTCTCCTAGTCAGTTGAAAGTTAGGAAACCTGCATGTATAATTAGCATATATATATTTATATATAGCATGTAAACTTGCTCAAACATTTGCCCTATTAGAGAATTAGAGAAAGGATAACTATTTCCTTGTATAAAATGCAAATTCTGCTGAGGAAGCCTGTTTCTTAACAGAGAGCATCCTTCCCTAAAGGGGGCTAAAATCCTGGGAAATGACTCCTAATCCAAGCAGATAGAATACTCTTAAAACTTGGGTGGGCAAACTGCAGCCCGCAGACCAACATCTACGACACTATGCTGGCAGTCCTCTGAAGCAGCTCCTTGGGCAGGGAGGAACAGTGCTGGAGGGAAAAGGCTGTCAGAACAGGAAAAGGGCAGAGGGTGACACAAAAGAAGCCACCCTGCCCTCTGCAGGCTTCAGTCCTGCCCATTACAGTCTGAGAGATTATCCCCCACAGAAGGAAGGCTACCCACTTCAACCTCTCAGGGTCTCTAGGAAGCAGAAAACCTCAGGAGAAGCAAGGGAGCTGTCCAAAAGGGAAGAGACCTGAATTCTCAAGGCTTGAGTCTGATCCTCCAACATGCATCCTCCTTGCAGGGGGTCTTTACTCCAGCAAAGTTTAAGCAAGTTGGTGTGCAGAAAACACACAGCAAGAGAAAGTTAGAGATTTAGAGAGAGGATCAGATGACTTCTGCATGTGACAGGAAAGGCCGGGTGAGGAAATTTTGGCTTCTGGGTGTTTCCGCTTGTAACCCTCAGATATTCCAGCCAGTGACAAGAGATGGTGGAAACTTGTGATTTAAATCACTGGAGGGACACAGATTCCTCACCCTGGCCTGAGAGAGGTGGGATAGACTATCAGGGAATAAAGGCTGGCAATCTGGAACACATCCAGAGGAGAGTGACCAGAATGGTGGAGGGTCTGGAAGCCATGCTCTATGAGGAGTGGCTTAGGGAGATGGGAATGTTTAGTCTGCAGAAGAGAAGGTTAAGAAGAGACATCATAGCCATGTTTAAATATTTGAAAGGATGTCATATCAAAGAGGGAACAGGCTTGTTTTCATCCATGCCAGAGACTAGGACAAGGAGCAACGGATTCAAACTACAGGAAAAGAGACTCCACCTAAACCTCAGGAAGAACTTCCTGATGGTCAGAGCTGATCAGCAGTGGAATATGCTGCCTTGGAGTGTGGTGGAGTCTCCTTCCTTGGAGGTTTTTTAAACAGAGGCTGGGCATGCTTTGATGTGGGTTCATGCATGGCAGGGGGGTGGACTTGATGTCTCCTGTGGTCTTTCCCAACTCTATGATTCTATGACTTCATGAGTTGGCTTTCTATGGATTACTGAGGGAAGCCTAAGGGTGTTGGCCTTTCTGGCCCTTTTGGGCCATTTGTGTGAGAGAGCTCCTCCCATGATATTTGCTGAATAAAACAATGGCCTTCTATTGCATGATATCTCTTCTGATAATTTGTTGTTCCTTTGTCTTTCAATAGAAATTAGAGAAAGGAAAACTCTTTATTTGTATAAAATGACTGTCTCTTTCCCTTCAGCCCCCAGGGCAGGGCCAGGCTGAGCATTGAAGTCCTCTCCATCATAGATATAGACTGCTTTTTGTGCCCCCTCCCTTGTGTCTTTGGCACTCCCAAGGCCATCTGCCCAGAGGAGAAGAAAGGAACTGTTGGAAGAATGCCAGCATTCTCTTCCCCCTCCCCATCTTGTTTTTAGAGCAAGTGGGCATGGGTAGCAGAATGCTTCCTTTCTCTTTTGCATGCCGAAGGCTCGTTATTTCCCTTTATGTCATTTAAATGCATGATCATAAGTACCTTTGGTGTTCAGGTGATCAGATCATGTGACCCAGGACTGTTTCTAGGGTCATCGGTCTCATAAAAAGAGCCCCTTCTCAGATCTCTCTCTCTTCTCCTCCATTTTTGCTTCCTCTTCCTCCTCTCTGACCATGCTTCGCCTCTCCATCAGAAGATGGTGAGTTAAGAATAAAGGTACTACTGATCTATTAATTGGTTAGTTAGGATACAGATTCCCCAATGCATATGTAAATGTAAAACCTATTAGTAAACTTTTTCTAAGTTTGTAACCTGAAACTGCCCACTTTGTTTTTGTTTTTCTTAGTTTCAGATCAGAAAAGCCACACAGATATTTGGACTTTTTCTGCTACTCTGCTAAAGAAGGCTGATCTCTTACAGTTTTAGCTTGCATGGAATTTCCCAGTAGGGCTAACACCCTGGGAAACTCTTCACTCCCAACAGGAACAAGGAGCCCCCTCTGCTGGATTTCTCTGTAAGGACTGCCCCCCCCCATTCTGCCAAATCCCCTCAGCCAAATCACCAAGGGTTGCCAGTGGGCAAAAAGAAAACTTAGCCTTCTCCATCCTTGTAAGGAAAAATGTCCCATCTAGAAAGTGGCTTTGTGGCTGTTCTTTGATAGAAAGGCAGGATGTGGCTAGAGCTGGAGAAAGTCACCTTTTGGGACTTCAACTGCTAGAATCTCCAGGCAGCATGGCCACTGAATGATAGATTCTGGAAGTTGTAATCCAAAACAGTACCAGCTCTGGGTGTGGCTCTATGGATATGTGCAAGATACTGTCCAGACGCCTAGGGCCCTTTCCGCCCTACACTGTAGATAGTGCTCTTATTCCACTTTCAACATCCTATGGAATCCTGGGGTTTGCAGTTTAGGGATGGGCATTTAGAATTCTCGGCCAGAGAGCTGTTTGGCCTCAGTAAACTGCAAACCCCAGAATTCCATAGGATGTTGAAAGCGGAATCATAGCACTATAACGGTGTAGTGTGGAAAAGCCCTGAGCGGACCTCAGAGGTCCGGACCAGGCTAGCTCCTTTCCTTCGGCCAAGCCACCTTCGTTGCTCCGCCTGCACCTTCTCCCTTTTCCTCTCCGAAGGCAGGAATCTGACCGGGGATCTCCCCCTTCCCTGGGGTCAGGCGGCCCTAGGCCTCGCCCCTTCCCCTTCGCCCCCCCCCACCCGCGGCGAAGAGAGCCCCGGAAATTTAATTTGTTTAATCTATTCCCCAGGCAAGCGCGGGAGTCAATCAGGCGGCGGCGGCGCCCGGGGGAGGGCTGGCGGGGGCGCGCCGGCCTCCGCCTCCGAGGTGTCAGCCCGAGGCGCTGAAGTCCTCAGCCTGATTGATCCGCCGCCGCTCGGGCTAATAGGCGCGCGCTCAGGGGAGCGATTGATATAATGGGCTCATTAGCCTTAAAGGCTGCCGGGGGGGGGGGAGGAGGCGAGAGGAGAGAAGCCGAGGCGTTATTTATTTCCCGCCCCGCGCGGTCGGGCACCGGGGTGGCTCGCGAAGGTCGTTTGAGGGTCTCCTCCGGGGAGAGGGAGAGCCGGGCCCCCCCCGCGTCTTCCTGGGCCACAGGCGAGGGTGGGTGACTCCTCCCTCCGGAAAGCCTAGAGCCGGGCCGGCCGAGCCGAGCCGACACCTCCACTCCTGCCGGCCCCTCCCGAAACTGCAAACCCCAGGATTCCAGAGGATGTTGAAAGTGGAATCATCGCGCTAGAACAGGCTAGTGCGGAAATGGCCCCCAAAAAACCCATGCTTGGGCCATTTCCGCGCTAGACTGTTGTAGCGCTATGAGTCCACTGTCAACATCCCATGGAATCCTGGAGTTTGCAGTTTGGGGAGGGGCCTCAAAGGATTCCATGGGATGCTGAAAGTGGAATCATCGCGCTATAACAGTCTAGTGCGGAAGGGGTCTCATCCTGAGCGCCTCAGTGCTGGAATCAGCCGTGGTAGATTTTTGCTTGGGGGGGAGCGGCGCGGCGGTGAGCGTTATTCTGCAGGTAGCCTCGTTATGAACCTGAACTACTCTTCCAATGGTGCCAAAAAGAATGAAACTGGAATTTAAATAAAGGGAGCACCAGCAGGACTTTGGGTCCCAAATCCATTTCTTAGACCCATTAAATCAAAGAGCGAATAATGAGCTTATACTTAGGTCAACCTTATTGATTCTATGGGTTTACGCTACTGTGGAATCTCAGAGGTGGTTTGCCTTTGCCTTCTTCTGAAATATAGCCTGTGCCTTTCTGACTTACAGAGACTCTAAGGCAACCCTATCACACCATCATCTATAAGAGTTCTGGCCCTGGCTCATTTGGCTGCTCACCCCACCTTGGAGGCCTGACTGGCCCAGATGGCCCTGTGCTTCTGTGCCTGCGCCCTTGGTTTTCCTCCCAACTTAACTATAACAGAGACAACATCTGATACAAGATGGAGGCCTGGGACTCCTCACTTGTCTTCTCCTGTATGATATTTTTAAACTTCTTTTCCCTGATGAAGACGCCAGTGGAGCTTCAAAAGCTTGCATGAGATATTTTGTGCTTATGGTTGCTGTGTGCCTTCAAGTACTTTCCAACTTATGAAGGCAAACCTATCACTGGGTTTTCTCGGCCAAAATGATTCTTAGCCTTCCTCTCAGGCTTGCACAAGATCACCCTGTGCTTTTGTTGGGAATAAAAGTTTCCCAGGGTGTTAGCCCTATTGAGAAATTCTATGGAAGCTAAAACTGTCAGGATTCAGCGTCCTTTAGCAGAGTAGCAGAAGAAGCATGTCTAAATTTGTGTATGGCTTTTCTGATCTCAGACTGACTGAAGAAATAAAACAAATGCAGGCAGCTTCAGATTACAAACTTAGAAAAGTTTACTAATGACTTCTACATTTACGTATGTATTGGAGATCCTACAACCTAACTAGCTAATGAATAGTAGTAACTTCTTAACTCACCATCTTCTGATGGAGCATGGTCGGAGAGAGAGGAAGAAGAAGCAAAAATGGAGGAGAAGAGAGAGAGCTGAAAGGGGTCTCTTTCTTTTATAAGACCAATGACCCAAGCAACTGTCCTGGGTCACATGATCGGATCACCTGAACACCAAAGGTATTTATGATCATGCATTTAAATGACAGAAAGGCAAATGGTGGAGCTTTGGCATACAAAAGAGAAAGGTAGCCCTATGCTAGCTATGCCCACTTGCTCTAAGAACAAGATGGGGGGAGAGAATGCTGGAATTTTCCCAACAGGGTTTCCACGGCTGAGCCTCAATTTGACCCCTACACTCCATCATAGTCCAATGCTCAAACCACTGCGGCATGCTGGCTCTCCCCAGAAAGGGAGTCCTGGGGGAAAGTAGATGACCGGAGGCCTGAATTCTATTGCTACACAAAGGTGTGGTAAGGATGGAAAGGGCAGCAGGAGGGAAAAACCACTGCGGGAATAACAGCAGCCAGGAGGTGGGAAGAAGGAGTTGAAAGAAGGAAAAGAAAAACATGGAAGAAGGTTCAGCCTTGGAAAAACAGTCTGCTCAAAAGTGACAGATTTTGCCTTGCTTATCTTCCTTGCCACTGCTTCAGGACCTTGGAAGAACTGCAGTCGCTGTGCCCCACCGACAGAATTCTGGTCTTGGACTGGGGAAAAACATGCCAGATTAAGCCTTCCCCATGTGGTGCCTGGACAGGTTGGAAACCAGGCTGTTGCTACCAAGGGTATTTTTACATCTGGTTTTGTGTTAAAGGCCCTGGGTTCCAAATGGGACAAGATATTGGAAATCTGTAATGGTCATCTCTGATTCCTTGCTTGCTTTTATTTTTACTCAAGTAAAGGGTGTGTGGTGTTGAGCTAAGACTCTGGGAGACTAGGGATGCAATTATTTTTCAGACATGGTAACTCACTGGGTGACCTTGGACAAGTCAGACTTTTTCAGTTGAAAAGGCAATGGCAAACCTTCCCTGAATAAATCTGGCCAGGAAGACCCTGTGATAGGATTGCCTTAAGAGTCTCCATGAGTCAGAAAGGCACAGGCTATATTTCAGAGGAAGGCAAAGGCAAACCACCTCTGAGTTTACCTAAGAAAACTCTATGCAATTGATGGGGCTGCTGTTCAGCCAACAACAATGTGAAGGTACAAATACACACACAAGAGCAGAAATGTGACAAAGTAACTGTACAACCAGAATCCACTGTCTGTTAAAATTTGGATGGGGAAGTAATGCTTTAGGCAGAATTTTGGGTATCAAGCATTCATTACCACCTCTCTCATGGCTGTGCAGATTTCCTGTGCCCTCTGCATAATAATTGCTAAATTATTCATTAAGTGTGAAGTTCTGCTCCCTACAGATTCACATGTTAGCAAGAGCTTCTCACTTGCAGGATTTCTTCCTGTCATTGACAGGAGCCCTGCCAAACATCCCTCATCCCACAAAGGCTGGCATAGCTCCACTTGCATGGCCTTCCCTTCCCTTTTGCTGCAAGGGGCTCCCAGGGGGTCACTCTTCTTACCTGTCTCACAGTTAGCATGGGGAAACCTTTACTCACTTTCCTCATGGGCAGCACTGGAGAACTGGTTAACCAACAACCAGAGAAACAGTAATAAATGGACATTATCTCTTTAATGAGCTGAAATTAATTAAAGCCCAAGGTCCTGGGAAAAGGGGTCTGATTTATCCAGCCTCTTCTCCCCGCTCATGCTGGAGGTCTCACTTAATGAAAACGTCATTAAAATGGAATGAGGAGGAAGGGAGGGCATGTTTAGCAAAAGGCTTGGTGGGAATAAGGCTTTGTGGGTTTTTCAATCTGGCAACCATTAGATGTGTTGGACTACAATGCCCACCACCCCCAGTCAGCATGATCAGTGGGTGTGGACTAGGATAATTGTAGTTGTAGTCTAATACATCTGGAGGGTGCCACATTGGGGAAACATGGATTTGAGTGTGCATAGGAAGCAGAATCTTATTTTGTAATCTAAACGAATTAATTCTCTTTCCCTGAGTGTGTGTGCATATTTCTGTGTGGGGATCCAAAAGAGAGATGCTATATGCATTTTCACAGAAAGCTGACATTAGTTTCCCAGTTCTTTATTTGAAGCAGAACAGTATGAGCAAGGACCTGAAGTATACATTTCCATGTTGTTGATGTAGTTATGTGGCTTCAGTTCAAACCAACTTGTGGTGGCCCTGTCATAAGATTTTCTTGGCACAATTTGTTCAGAGGAGATTTGCCTTTGTCTTCCTCCTAGGCTGAGAATGTTACTTGCCCAAGCTCACCCAGTGGATTTCTATGGCTGAACAGGGATTCAACCCTGTGTTTTCCAGAGTCTTAGGCCAACACTCAAACCACTACACCATGCTGTTTCTGTACCCCTGTACCCCAAAGATTTTTACCACATATGGAGTCAGAAATGCCAGATATCCCAGCTGGGTTCAGAAGAGGAAGCGGCACGAGGGATCATACTGCAAACATTGGTTGGATAATGGAGTACACCAAAGAATGTCAGAAGAAAATCAGCCTGTGCTAGCAAAACCTCTGATCATGTAGATTATGAAAAACTGTAAAGAAATGGGTGAGCCACAACATTTGATTATCCTGATGCATAAATTGTACTCTGAACAAGAGACCACTGTCAGGACAGAATATGTAGAAACAGAATGGTTTCTAATTGGCAAAGGGTGTCAGGCAAGGCTGCATTTTATCACCCTATCTGTTTAACTTGCATGCTGAACATATCCTATGCAAGTCTGGATTAGATTCTGCAGAAAGAAATATAAAAAATGGAGGAAGGAACATCAACAGTTTAAAAAATTCAGATGACAACAGTAAAGACTTAGAAGACTACTGAAGAAAGTCAAGGAAGAAAGCACAAGAGCAGGTTTGCAGTGGAACTAAGAAAACAAAAATAATGACTATGGATGATTTACATAACTTTAAAGCAGGCAATGAGGAAATTGAGTCAGTGAAAGATTTCCTATACTTTGGCTGGGTCATTAATCAAAATGAGGAGTTCAGTCAAGAAACAGAATAAAATTAGGACTTGGAAGGGCAGCTATGAAGGAACTAGACAGAATCCTCAAGTGTAAAGACACGTCACTGAATATCGAAGTTGGAATTTTCCATGCCATTGTATTTCCAATTTCTATGTATGGTTGTGAAAGCTGAGCAGTGAAGAAAGTTGATAGGAAGAGAATCAACTCATTTGAAATGTGGTAGTGAAGGAGAATTCTATGGATACTTTAGACTGCCAAACAGACAAATAAACAGGTCTTAGAACTAATCAAGCCTGAACACTCCCTGGAAGCCAAGTTGACTTTAATTGAAACCATTGTATTTTGGACATACTCTGAGAAGACATGACTCATTGAAAAAGACAATAGTGTTTGGTAAGGCAGAAGGCAGTAGAAAAAGAGGAAGACGGCATTACTGGTGAGTAGACTCAATTAAGGAAGCCACAGCGCTGAATCCTCAAGGCCGGAGCAGGGCAAATGAGAACAGGGTGACCTGGAGGTCTCTCATCCAACAGGTCACCATAATTCAAAGTCAACTTGATAGTAGTTAACCACAACAAACTGCCGCCCCCCGCCATTTGTCATACTGCTCCACTTTCATTGCCATCCTGTACATCTCAAGGGTCAGGAGTCAGACAGAGCTTTTCTGGTCATACTGGCTCCTTTTCCTGTGGCAAATATAGGTGAAGGGTGCAAAATAACAGGGAACTCACCACTGATTTCAGTGGGATGGAGCTGTCTCTCACCCTGCTAGAAGGAAGAAGGCTGTGTCTCTGTGTTTGCCACTTCAGTCTTAGAATCATGGAATCACAGAATCCTGGAGTTGGAAGAGACCACAGCAGCCATCCAGTCCAACCCCCTGCCGTGGAGGAACACTCATCAAAGCACTCCCAACAGATGGCCACCGAGCCTCTGTTTAAAAACCTCCAAAGCAGGAGACTCCACCACACTCTGAGGCAGCATATTCCACTGCCAGACAGTTCTGACCATCAGGAAGTTCTTCCTGAGGTTCAGGTGGAATCTCCTTTCCTGCAACTTGAATCCATTGCTCCTTGTCCTAGTCTCTGGAGCAGCGGAAAACAAGCCTGCTCTTTCCTCAACATGACATCCCTTCAAATATTTAAACATGGCTGTCATGTCCCCTCTTAACCTGCTTTTCTGCAGACTAAACATACCCAGTGCCCTACGCTGCGCCTCATAGGGCATGGCTTCTAGATCCTTCACCATTTTGGTTGCCCTCCTCCAGACATGTTCCAGCTTGTCGATATCCTTCTTGCATTGAGGTGCCCAGAACTGGACACAGTATTCCAAATGAGGTCTAACCAGTGCAGAATAGAGTGGTACCATTACCTCCCTTGATCTAGACACCGTACTCTTACTGATGCATTAACTTTCCTTCTAATATAGGGGTACAGTAAGCACAAACATGGTCAATAATCCCATTGAGAGTGACTGAGGCTGTTTCCTAGTTTATTCTAAGTGTAAAGTTCAGGGGTGAGTGGAATTTTGCCAATATCAGATATCCCATAAACTGAGGATCTTGCAGCAAGAAAAGTCAAGTCTCTTTCATCTTCTCTAAGAGATGGAACATTGTCCCACTAAATTTAAAAAAAAAAAATAAAGGAAGAAAACTGCCCATACCCCCTTGAAGTCTTCCTTTTTGAATAATTATTAATTTTATAGGAATCAAACCTGTTCCTCCTTTAAGCATGATCATCACCCTGCCTGTAATGCCTTGAAAGAGTTTGTAGGAAATGTGTAAAAAGAAAGAACTGAAAGGCACCCCCTGCCGACATACACTTTCTGTGCCTGCCATACTGGTCTCTTCTTCTGCGTTAACGATTTATCATGCTAAAGTGAGTTTCTAGTTGTCTTTTCTCTGTTGGTGTGAGTCTTTGAAATAGTCCTCCATTAAGAAACTGAATAGGGATCTAAAGCAGGTATTTCCCAGCCTACGCTCTAATCTGAGTTTTGGAATGCCCCATATCATATATTTCTGTGTCTGGGGAACTATCACATTCACAATGAAAAAAAATGAAGAATAATGTTCCCTGTTTAAAACTATCAGTTTTTGTTGGCAAAGCATATTAAATGTGTGATGAGCACAGAAGAGAATTACAAATAAGGAGCCATTTTTGTTGTTGCTGTTGCTGTTGTTGTTGTTATGGGCCTTCAAATTGTTTCCAACTTATGGAGACCTAAGGTGGACCTATCATGGTGTTTTCTGAGGCTGAGAGTGTGTGACATGCCCAAGGTCACCTAGTGGGTTTACCATGGCCAAGAGGGGAATTGAACTCTGGTCTCCATGGTCATAGTCCAACACTCAAACCACTAGACTATGTTGGCTCCCTACAATCAGTTTCAGCCCATCTGAAATAATTTGGCCACATGGCCAAGAAAGTGTCCCCTCTGGGACATACCAGTCATTATAAAAATGGATCCAAACCAAGAAGGTTTCGTGCCCTTCATGATCAGCTGTGGGCCACCCCATGTTACATCTCTGCTCATCTAGAGGAGTGTACCCTCCATCGGATGATGCTGGAGCTTGTCTAGTCCAAGCTTTTCTGTTCAGAGAGCGTTATCAATTATGGCATGCCAAGCCTTTTATATTTAAAATAAGCAGATAGTTTTATACCCTAAAATAAATGTAGAGCCATCCCAAATTATAAGCACTCACATCTGGAAGAGTGTACTGTATCAGATGGGAGGAATGAGCAATCTCTGTATATGCATGGACTTGTCAAGGAGGCATCTCTCATGTTAGTTGTGGCATATAATAGCAGAACAGAACATGGAGAAGGGAGAGAAAGAGCAGAAAGGAGCTTATTTATTTATTCATTAAGATATTTATATTCCACTTATATCTGAAGATCTCAGGATGGCTTACGATAAAATCAATTTTAATAGATAAATAATAACAATAACTTTAAAAGGCTACAATTTATTAAATCAACTGGACCATTAAATAAACTAGACCATTTAAAACAACTTAATCCAATTTAAAATAGTGCAGCCATAGCATATGCACAGCCTAGATGAAATCAGGCCTAGAGGTTTTAATAAAATCCCAAGTTTTGACCTGTCCCCAAGGAAAGGATATTGTGCAACTGGAATGCCACCACGGAGAAGACCCTCTCCCTTTTCTTCCTATGCTGTCTTCCCCTATCTGTTTGAGAATGGGGATTAGCAGTGATTTGAAGGGGGATTAAGGCAGGGCTGGGATTTGTGTGGCCCTCCAGAGGTGGTTGAACTGCAGCTCCTAGCATTCTTTGTCTTTGGCTAGGGAAACTGGGAATTGCTGTTCAGCATCTGAAAGGCCACTCAGTTCCCATCTCCAGTATGAGCTGAAGCAGAAGGCAAAGAAGCCCATGGGGTTCAGACATACACAACATTTTGTTAAAGCTGTTTGAGAAACTGGTAAGGTGAGGATCTCCTCTTTCTAGCAGTGCGCACCTTCTTAATGGGGAAAGCAAACATGACAGATTTCCTCCCAACCAGTTTCCCCGTCCAAGATGCTGTTTATTTAATGAAGCTGCTCTTCAAACAAGCCCCCCTGCTTTTAATGAGCTGCTAGGCCAAGTGGAAAAATGTGTTAATGAAAAGCTTTTCCTGGGAAGGGGAAGGGGGGCAGTCATGTTCACAGCAAGGATGAGGAGCAGAGAGGCAGCATCAGAGCCACCTCCCAGGAGTTTGGGGCTTATTCAAAGCCAGACTCCTTTCCCTTCAAGAAGACTCGCTCAGCTATATAGCAAAAGGCCCCAATGAAACAACACAGTACCCATATTGGCTGGTGGATTCTGATAGCTGCAGTCTAGAAAGCAATTTTCCAGAGCTCTGTATTTTGTAAAGTCAAACATTTCTCTCTGTACTGCCTGTCATTCAGTGGGAAGAGGAATTGTGAACATTTGTTGTTAAAGTCAACACATTCTCGTGGCACCTTAAAGACCATCAAGTTTCAAGTAGAGGCTTACAGGGACTGCAGTCCTCTTCATGAGATGCACAGCCTATGGGCAAAATGAGCTTTCGAGGCTGCAGTCCATGAAAGCATATGCCAAAATAAAACTCGCTGGTTTTCAAGGTGCCACACACTGACACAGTTCCCAACTCTGCAGAATTTATCATCAAGGCCATTTCTGCACTAGACTGTTATAGCACTATGATTCTACTTTCAACATCCTATAGAATCCTGAGGTTTGCAGTTTTGGGAGAGGCTAGCCACAGGCTAGTGTGGAATTGGCCCATGTTGTTCTTAACAGAGGTTTTAAAAGTGCATTGCTTTAAAGGATGCTTTATTGTTAATTGCCTTAAGGATTTAGAAATAAAAGCTATAGACTGGAAAATAAATAGCCTTCTCATTTATTGCCCTGTCCTGTTTTCCTTGGACTTCAATTTCTCCTGCAGGGAACTCCCTTTTGCTTTCATGCCCCTCCCCCCTTTTTTAACCCTGTCCAACTTGACCGGTCATTCTATCTCCCAAAATCCTATGCCATCATCCTCATTTAGGTGAATCCTCTTCCAATTCACCTTCTGCCTCATTGGCTGGTGTGCAGGCAAGGAGGCTATCACATTTGTTCCCTTGCTGGCTCCAATCACCCACACATCCAAGCTGCTGGTCAAGTGAGCTGTCAGTCCAGCAGTGATGGATTGGAATGGACTCCCACCTTCCTTCAATGGGAAATGAAGCTAATCAGAGCCTGGACACCTTAATCTGACTCAGACCTGATTGATGACCCACAGACTCTGAACTCATCAGTGCTACCGGCATCAATCACCCTTGGTGCCCGCCCCTTCCATCCAGCTCCTTGATTTAGACCTAAGCCTTTCTCTCTCTCTTCATGCCCATAGACTTCTTGTCCTGGTCAGGTTTTCCTTTGAACCGTAAACCAGTGGTTCCCAATTTTAGGTTACCACAGATGTTGCTCAACTACGTCTCCCAGAATCATTGCCCGTTGGCCATGTTAGCTGGGGCTTTTGAGAGATAAAAATCCAACAACATTTGGGGACCTAGCTTTAGAAAACAGTCACTATGGACTTCATGAAAAAGTTCAGGGATTTCCCTTCCAGAGCACCTGGTCTCAAGTCTGGGCACTCCATGGACTTAAGCCTACTAACAGCATTGAATAATGGGTGGCTCAACTTAGCAGCTGGTGAGTGAGACAATGGTGGTAAATTTAGTTGCCCAAAGATTCACAGTCATTATATTGTATGTAACCCATCCCAAGACCTACCAAAGGAGTCTCTTAAAGGCAAACAGTCTCTGGAATCAAATGCTTTGCTTATGATGCTCTGAGGCACCATCTACAATCTGCTGTCTTGATATGTGATGGATTACTGACAATGCTGGCTGGGGATGATGGGAATGGAAGTACAACCATTTCAGAGAGTATCAAGCTACAGGAAAGTTGCCCTGAAAGAGCCTGAGGGGCATTTTGGCTTCAATATTGTCACATCTAATCAGTTTGTGTCTCACTGCAAAGGGATTTTGCTATCTGAAGCAAAGAAGAAGATGGCATCCTCATCTCAATCCATGTACAAAAAATTGACAGGACTGTCTGAAATCTTTCTTTAAGGGAGAGGTCCCTCCACCGTCCCAATGGGCAGAAATCTAGTTTCAGCGAATACAGAACAGGACATATGGGACACAGTTTTCTTTTCCAATACCTTGTTGCCAGAGGTGACCGGCTGTCTTTGCCCTGTCCAAATGGGCAGCTGAAGCAGGCTAATCTCCTTCTGTATCTACTTCATTCTGACTCTCTAGGCAACCTCTCTGTCAGCTAGGTACTCTGCATGGTAAAAATGAGTTGAAGCTGGCTTTGTGGTAATCAGAATGAACTAAGTGGACCAGATTCCTTGTGGAATGACTCATGGAATGTGATGGCTAAAAGGCTGGAAAGCTGGGTGATGGGGATGGTGGTAGTGAGACCCAGGAAACATATGTGTGCTCATTAAAAAAAAAATATTTTATTAATTATAAGGAAAGAAAGCACACACCAAAAAAACCCATAATGTGATAAACATAAAGTGAAAGAGAAAAGGTTACAACAACAACAACAAAAAGCTTACGTTTGTTTCTCCCTGATTCTATTTACATAATATTAATTATTCAACATATTATAAATCATACTGATTATATATTTTGATTATCTATATCTGAATCTCATTCTCATTATACCCATTGTTGTTATTTATTCCCATAATTAACATTTAAAAAATACTACTAGTAATTTAATTCCTATTTCTATCATTTTCAAACTAAATTTAACCTATTACTGTTTCTAAGTGTACCCCCTCCCCAGAGCCAATTATGTCTCAAATTACTCCACCTTCCAAAATTGTAACTCTTCTTCTGGAGGTGTGACACCTATCTCTTTTACTAACACTTTTTCCACAAATATCTTCCATATTGCTTCAAGATCACTTGCTTTCATTATTCCTTTTTTGACCTTAATTCCACATGTTAACTTGTCATTAATTGCAATTTTCCACATTTCTTTATACCAATCCTCTATTTGAAAATCTCCTTGAATTTTCCATTTTCTCATATAACTAACCTTGCTGCTGTTAATAAAGTTGTAATTAAATCCTTCATTGCCTGGGTACAATTCACCTTATCATATATAGATAATAATGTTATACTAGGACATATTTCTAAATCAATTTCTGTTATCTCTTTTATCTTTTTAAACACCATTTGCCAAAATTTCTGTACACATTCACAACTCCACTACATATGAATATAAGTACCAATTTCTTGGCAACCCCTCCAGCACAACCTTGAATAATTCTTATCTATATGTTTTAACCTTACTGGTGTTAGGTACCATCTCCAAACCGATTTATAATAATTCTCTTTTATCTGTACAGATAAATTTTTAAATGATGCTGATTCCAATTTTTTCCCCAATCTTGAATATCTATTTTTTTGTGCTAATTCTTCCTCTCATATTTTTCTAAGATATTCCTCTTGATCTTTATCTTTTGACAACATTTTATATATTTCACTTGTGGTACCATTCAAAATTTAATTTTCCTCCATATTTTCTCTTTGATTAGTCATTTGTTCAAATTTAGTGTATTCTCTAACATCTTTATTACTCCTATTCCAATTCCTTGTCCACTGCTCTAACTGAATATAATTAATCCATGATATCTTTGTACCCTGCAGTCTCTCCTTTATTTTATCTTTATTCCTCATTATATTCATCCAGTCTTTTAATTTGTGTATTCTCTGCTCCTTTAATTCCTTCTCTAGTTCACCTCTCAAATTCGCTGGAAATTTTTCCACTGTCACTGCTGGGGTTAATGGTGAAGTAGCAGGCATTAACTTTTCCTTATTTTTCTTCCAAATCTCTACTACATTTTTCAGAAAGGGGTTTTCTATTTTTTTCACTTCCCTCTTAACAGGATTAAAAAAAATATATCTCTAAGCTCTTCTCTTATTCTATTGCTTCCATCTCTAACCAATCTAAATCCCCCTTTCCTGTCACTCCATCTGTAATGTATCTCAATTGATTTGTGTTATAATACCATTTTAAGTTTGGGAGGCCCAATCCACCTTCTTTTTGGGATTTATACCAATATGTCTTATTAATTCTCACTTTTTTATTCCCATTACAAAAATTATTTAATAATAACTTCCACTTTTTCAGTTCTGCTTCTGATATCTATATTGGTAACATTCTAAACAAAAAGTTAATTTTGGGTAATATTTTCATTTTTACTAATGCAATTCTGCCAAACCATGAAAACTTAGTATTTTTATATTCGGAAACATATGTGTGTCCATACATGCATACATAAACATATTTCTTAGAGTGATTAACAACCTTCTAAATGAATTAACAATGTTACAGATTCTATCTTCTTCAGTGGGTGAAATTAAAAGTGAATTGGTTCCAAGGTATTTGTTTGTTTATGTATACTCTCACACAGACATACACAAACACACACACATATATATGTGTCTGGGTGCTAAGTGGGTGTAACAGGATGAGGAAGCCCCTGCATATGGGATGGCAGACTGGAAGAAGACTCAAACCTCCAATATACTGTCCAGTTTAAAGTACCATTGGCTGCTCTATCATTTGGTTTGGGCTGCCATTTTACTGGGCCAGCCCAAGAGGTTTTGTCTTGTCAGTCAAATGTCACCCCCTCCCTTGCTATCCCCAGTACAAATATCCAAGCTAAGTTCTTTTGGCACAGGTGCAGAAAATCCCAAAACACCTTCCCTCATCCTTGGAAGTAATAATAGCAACAGTAATTACAAATTAAATGAGTAAGCAGTTGCTGCCCTTTCTTTACATCCCAAATCCGCAGTTGCCCAAGGCAGCCTTCTCACTCTGCCTTTTCCATCTTCCCCCTCCATCCCTCCATTTTCCCCACTGAATCACTATCAGTGCAGCCTCCCTTGCCTGTTGAGAGAGAGATTCCTCACAGAGAACAAACTGTTGACTTTAGACTGACATGGGGGGCTCTTTAACCTTCGATCCCAACATTTCTCTCACTCAGAGAAAAACATGTATATGAGATGCTAAATTATCCCCAAGAGAGATAAGGACAAAATTAATTGTTTGTCTGATTCCTGTTGTTATGAAGAGCTTATTCCCCACAAATGTTTATGACCTTGCTGGTGGCAGGAGGGAGGGCAGCATGTTAAAGACAGCTCTCCTGCTTTTCCATAAAAGATAATTTGCTAGCACCACATAGGCTAAGAGCCATGGCTTAGTGGTCTGAGTGTTGGACTCAGACTCAGGGAGACCGAATCCCTGATCAGTTGCGGAAACCCCATGGGTGACATTGGACAAGTCACACTCAGAGGATGGCAACGGTAAACCCTCTCTGAACAAATCTTGCCAAGAAATCCCTAGGATAGAGCCTCCATAAGTGAAGAGTTTACTTGAAGCCCCATAGCGACATTATAGGTTGAATCTCAGCAAATGTGGAGCCTGAGAAAATTCCTTTTTTGGACTATAGCTTCCACAGTCCATGTGGCCTGAGGGATACTGGGAGTTATAGTCCAAAAAAGTTAACTTTCTCAAGTCCTGACAGTGATACTCCACCCTTCCAACAAACATCCACTCAACCTGCTAATTTCTGTTCCAGGCTGCAAGGGATCAGTTTATGGAGACAATCAGGGAAAGGTCAAGGCATTTTGCTGCCTGAGGCAGAGTAGCAAATCATGTCACTTTTTCAGTTCAGGGTACACTATATTCAAAGCCAGTTAGCTCATTTTGGTAATGTGATGCCTGAGACCCAAAATAGCAGCTGTAATTTAAGATTTAGATTTCAGTGTGTGAATGGTGAATGGAAGAAGTTTATATGCTTAGTATCATTAATGACCACAGACAATTTGCATAATTTTAAAGGCGATAATGAAGACATTGGAATAGTTTAAGATTTTCCATACCTTGGTTCAGCCATTAATCAGAATGGAGACTGCAGTCAAGAAATCAGAAGACAGGACTTGGAAGGGCAGCCCTGAAGGAACTGGATCCTGATGTGTGATGTGTCACTGAATACTAAAGTTAGGACTGTCCATGCCTTCATATTTCTAATTTTTATGTATGGTTGTGAAAGCTGGACAGTGAAGAAAGCTGATAAGAAGAAAATTGACTCATTGAGAATGCAGTGCTGGAGGAGAGTTCTATAGATACCCTGCAGGGCCAAAAAGACAAATGAATGGGTCCTAGAGCAAATCAAGCCTGAACTCTTCCTAGAAGCCAAGATGACTAAACTGAGGGTGTTGTACTTTGGCCGTAGGGAAAACATGGTTCACTAGAAAAGGCAATAATGCTTGTAAGATATAAGGCAGTAGGAAAAGAGGAAGGTTGTTTTACAGATGGATAGAGTCAATCCAGAAAGACATGTCCCTGAATCTGCAAGACCAGAGCAGAGTAGTCAAAGATAGAGTGACTCAGAGATCTTTCAGCCAGAGGATTGCCATAACTCAAGATCACCTTGATGGCAGTTAACAACAGCAACAATAACTACTGTAAGCTTTTTTGAATACAATCAGTTGGGAGCTTTTAATTAAGTAAATGTTTAAAGGGATTAATATTTTATCTCTTTTGGATTTTGTACTACAATCTGACACAAATTGGTTTGCTTACTGTCTGTTGCCACCCTGACTATGGCCATTTCCGCACTAGACTGTTATAGTGCTATTATTCCACTTGCAACATCCTATGGAATCCTGGGGTTTGCAGTTTCGGGAGGGGCTGGCCAGCTCCTCCCGAAACTGCAAACCCCAGGATTCCATAGGATGTTGCAAGTGGAATAATAGCGCTATAACAATCTAGTGCAGAAATGGCCTATGGAGCTTTGGGCAGGAAGCTGAAAGAGTGTGAGGCACAGGTGATATTTTCTTCTCAATTCTGCCAGTGAAGGAGGGACAGGGGCAGAAAAATACTAATAGTGAACAATTGGCTTAGTAGATTATGCAGGCAAAGGAGAAGTTTGGCTGCTGGACCACTCTTCACTTCTTAGATAAAGATGACACAAAACTGTGTGGGTTGGTTAACATATTGGAAGACAGGAACAGAATTAAGATGACATAGATAAACCAGAAATTATGAAAAATTAATAGAATGAAATTTGATAGAGAGAAATGCAAAATTCTGCATTTAGGCCACAAAAACTAAATGCATAGGTATAGGATGGGGGATACATGGCTCAGAAGTACTACATGTGAAAAGGACCTTGGGATTGTTGTCTATCATAAGTGAACATCAGCCAGCAGTGTGATGCTGCAGTGAAGAAGGCAGTGCTATTTTAGCCTACATTAATATAAATACAGTTTTCTGGTTGAGAGAAGTAATATTCCAACTATATGCTGTCCTGATCAAGTATCTGGAGTACTGCATTCAGTTCTGGGTGCCTCATTTTAAGAGGGATATAGACAAGCTGGAGTAGGTTCAGAGAAGGGCTACAAGGAGGATAACAGGTATAAAGAACAAAACATATGAGGAAAGGTTAAGGGAGTTGGGCATGCTCAGCTTGGTGAAGAGAAGACTGAGAAATGATATGATTGTACTCTTATATCTAAAGGATGGTCACAGAGAAGATGATGCAGGTTGGTTCTCTGCCACTCCAGAGGATAAAAACAGGTCTAATTAAGTTACAGGAGGGTAGACTTTAACTGGACATTAGAAGCTTCTTGGAAATGAGAGCAGTTCTACAATGGAGCCAATTGCCCAGAGAGGTGATGGATGTTTCCTCCTCTGAAGGTCTTCACAAAATGGCTGGACAGGTACCTGATGAGGATGCTTTATTAGGAGATCCTGCCCAGGGGTCAGACTCAATTGCCTAGGAGACCCCCTGCAACCCTATAATTCTATGCCTCATCAGCAAACAAACCCCAGCAGTCCACAGGGTGCAGCCATGGCAGTGAACAGTGGAATCCTAGTGCTGTAACTGCAGAATGTGGGTATAGGCTTACTCAGTTCTCAACAGCAATGGGAAAAAAGTATGTTAGGATCTACTGGCAGATATCTAAGTAGCAAGGGCTTCTGGCTCCACAGTGGCAGAAAATTTTTTTGTTTTGTTTTTTAAGGGATGAGGTTCCTCAATCAGGCTGAGAAAGCTGTGGAAACGACACGGAGCCTTAGCCTAGTTTCCCCCCCCCCCACTCTTGTCTCTGAGCACAGCGCTGGTACTAAAATCGATCTCCTCGCCCGAGCTTGGACTCAGAGGCCCCATAGTTCTTAATTTTTCAGTCCGGCCATCATCGCGTCCACTCCACTCCGCTGCACTGTTCTGTTTTGCACCCACCTTGGGTTCGATTTTTTTTTTTTAAAAAAAGCAGATTTCAGAAGCTTAAAATCTATTCCCTCTTCTCTCTTTTGAATAATCCTTTTTCTTTTATTAAAGGCTGTTTCCGGAGAGTTTTCTTAATATCTCAAACTGTCAGTTTCGCGGGAGAGGGAAAAGAAGGAGCGCCCATTTCAATTTCCAACGATTCCTCTCCATAAAGAGAAGCTCAAAGGCACGTAGTTGAAGAATGAGGTCTACCTGTATGTGTAGATTTTCATATTCAGATCCTAAATTCAAGCTTTTATTTATTTTTATCTTGACAAGAAAACAACGACGTAAAGAACTATCACCCAGTTCTGGACAACACCTATCGAATACTGAAAAGGGGTTAAATATCTGCTGAACAGAGAACAATATCTGTTTTATTCCGCTGTTGGCGACCATATGTTGCCAGATGTTGTTGTTTGTTCATTACCGTTCCCTTTTACCTCGTTGCAAGGGACATCCTTGCAAGTTATAGCGCTTTGATCTCACTTTAAGTGCCATGGTTGCATCTTCCAAAATCCTGGGATTTGTAGTTTGGAGATCAAGTGAGATGTAGTGCTTTGAGTGTTGCCCCAGGACTGCAGGATACTGGGGTTCGAATCCCCCCTCGGCCATGGAAACCCAGTGGGTGACCTTGAGCAAGTCACACTCTCTCAGACTCAGAGGAAGAGAATGGTAAATGGGCAACCCTCCTCGGAAGAAACCTTGCCAGGCAAACCCCGTGATAGGGCTCCCGAAGTCGGAGTGGACGTCAAAGCACCCTAACAACAGTGAAGCACTAGGGCTGTTGGCAAAGCATCTTAAATACCTCACAAAACTACAATTCCCAGGTTTCTATGGGAATCCTGTGGCTGTTTGGGTGGTATCAGAATGCTATAACTCTGTAATGCGAAAGAGACCGGAAAAGACAAGTGGTGGTGGGGATCCTAAAGCAGAAACGGGCAGGTATACCTTTTGGAAGAAGGCGGGAGGCGATCTTTAACTTCGATCTTTAACATTCAAATATTGTACAATATGACCACGAAGCCAGTCACGGTCCCTTAATTATGAGTCGATATGGTTATGTTGGCTATCATGTTCAAAATTCCTTGTTTTTTGCATACTGTATTAAATACTACTTATACACTGGCCATTTCTGCGCTACACTGTTGTAGCGCTATTATTCCACTTTCAACATCCTACGGAGTCCTGGGGTTTGCGGTTTAGGGAGAGGCATTTAGAGTTCTCAGCCAAAGAGCTCTTGGGCCTCAGTAAACAACAAATCCGAGAATTCCACAGGATGCTGAAAGTGGAATAACAGTATTATCACGGTGTAGTGCAGAAATTGCCATCTGCATTTTTAAAAAGGACTGAAGTCGAGGTGTGTGTGTGGGGGGGAGAGTGTACACTGTCCCCCTTGCCTGAAGAGCAAACATGGAGCGAATGATCAAACTAACACCAGTATTTACTACAAATGGGGAAAATTCTGCTGCCTCAAAAAGGGGAAGTTCTGTAACTGACAACCAACTCGTTCTCTTGAAATAAGTGGGACTGCTCGGGAGTAGACGAGAGAAGAAATGTGGCCAGTAGATACCGCCAGGAACTTGGGTATGAAAGCACGCAGCCCAGCCTCAGGCAGGTCCGTTCGACAGTAAATCCCGCCTGGGTCCGATGGAGTTTGGTTTCAAGGAGACATCCGCAAGCGGCTGCAACCCGCCCTTCCTTCCTTACACGTAGGAATAGAGATGAACCGATTTCAACAGTCTCCTTCCGTTAAAAACAACAACAAACCCAACAGCAGTGTATGATAATATAACTAATCATGATCGTAGTAACAGAAGTGTTATTAGGTATTTTGGGGACGTCTCAAGACTTTGTAAATTAACCTGTAGTCTTGGATTATTGTTATTGCGTGGCTGGGATTCTGTGGGGTCCTTTTCTTAAAGCTCACATACTTGGAAGAAAGCTCCAAGTTACTTACTTCTGAGAAAACATATATAGGGTTCCTTGTGGTTGAGAATATTTAAAGTGGGCATATGGCATGTGTGATGATCTTCTTCTTTTTTTAACACGTTTATTTTGCTGTAAATCGTAAGATGGATAAAGCCTCAAGGGCGTAATACAAGATGTAGCCGAAAGTGTTTTTTAAAAAAATTCTCAGACTTTGGATACAGGTACTACGTATAGAAATCGACACATTTTATTTTTATTCCATAAAATGTGCGAAGGGAAGGACTCTCAGTCTCTTTCCCTTGGTACAAGAGCTGGGCAGCACGGGCGCTGTGGAAGGCACTTCTCGGGTTGGCTGAGAACAACAGCGGCATCTCCCAAGCAAATCTTTGGGGGACCCTCTTCCTCTTAGCTTGTGGTTTGGGTGTGTGCCTGGGGGCCGGGAGTCCCCCTTATTTTCGAGAGAGGCCTTAGACTCGATTCCAGCTCCGTTGTCTCTGCTCCGGACCTGCCAGTAAAGCAATGGCCTCTACGGATCCAAGGGTTATTGGAGAGCACATCCACAACCTCCACAGAACTTTTCATCCGAAAGGAATGCGCAAGAGGAAGCATGGGGCTACAAAAGGATAAAAATCCCATTTTAGTCCTAGCTAAATCAATGGGACCTAAGTTAGTGCTTGACTAACAAGTCGCATTCATTTCAGTGGGTCTGCTCTGACTGGGACGGGAACTGGATTTGGCCTAGAATGCAGTTTAGTTAGGCGTTCCTGCCTTGCAGAGAGATCAGTAAAAGACTGCTTGAGAATGAAAGACCGTCCTCGCCATTTTTGCACTAAATGTACAGCAAAAGACCAGTCCTTCAGACCACCCTTGGAACCTCTGCCGCTTTCCCAGCCTGACAGGGCCGGTTCTGCCATTGAGGAGAATAAGGCTGCAGCCTCAATCAGCAAGTTTGAGGAGTTGCAAAAGCTGGAGGGTTTTTAAAAATTGTAACTGCATTTTGGGGCGAGCTAGTTGGGGGATTGTCTGTCCTCTATATTAAAATAATTCGGCTGGTTTATAAGCGCTTCCTACCATGGGGGGGGGATTGATGGCGGCACCATTTGTGCTTCAGGCAACAAAATAGCTTGGGGCAGCCCTGGCAACGGTGCTTCGCAGATATTGAAAGAGACCGAAGGAAGGCGGCCTCTCTTTCCCTCCGAAAGCCTACCCCCTTCCTCCTCTACCTCCCCGCGATGGTCCTGCCCTGAGCAGCGCGTCATTCCTGACCCGGGCGGCAATTCCCCCGGCGGCGGGGGATGGCGCAGCGGTGGCAGCAAAGCGGGGAGGGGAACCGGCGGGCAGGTGGGGAGGGGGAGGAGATTGAAAGCTGTCGCCCTGGGTGTCAAACAAGACGGGCGGCGGGAGGAAAGGGAGGAGCGCCTGCCGCACAAGCCGGCGGCGAAAGCGGAGGAGGCAGCGGTGCGCCCGGGGCGCGTCCCAGGGGAGCAGCCTCTCCAAGCCCCGCTTCTGGGCCACACAACCGAGGAAGCACCTCCGGGAGCTGTTGCCCACCAAGGGAGGTGGCCCTGGGAAGGCAGCCCAGCGTTTGGCGAGGTACGACGACGGGCCTCGAACGGACTAAGATGCAGAAGACCATGGAGAAGTCACAGAACTTCCGCATCGATGCCCTCCTGGCGGAGGAGTCCCCCCGACCCGCGGCCAGCGCCTCCCCGGAGAGTTCAGCCGGGAGCCCCGGCGGTGGCGGCGGCGGCGGCGGGCGGACCGAGACGCCTTCTCCGTGCGCGCCGTCCGCGCTGGCCCCTTTGCCGCTCGCCGCCTTCGTCCCCAAGCCAGGCTTGTTGAACTTGGCCCCGCCGGGGCTGGGCGGCCTGCCAGCCATTTACCCGCCCCCTCTCTACCCTCTCCCGGCTCTGGCGGGCCAGCAGCACCCGGCTTTCGCGTATACCGCCGCCGCCTTCCCTCACCTGCCTCAGCCGGGCGCCGAGCACTTGAAGGTGGCCACTGTAGCCGGATCCCTCCCTCTAGAGCACTGGATTCGAGCCGGGATCATGGCCCCCCGCTTCCCTGACTTCCACGGTGAGTAAGAGGCCGCACGTCGGAAGGAGAGGCACGGCGGGCGCCCAGGGCGCAGCGCCCGATCTCTCTCCAGGGCGCACGGGGGTGGGGACGAGTAAGCACCCCCCAGGGGGAGTAACTTTCTTGGCTCACGACGGTCCTCCCGGTAAAGCCGGCCTGGGTCTAAGCGACACTAGAAGAAAGAATTGCGCTCTTGGCTGTCTTCCCCAGCCGTCCAGGGAGGGAGGGGTCCGCTTTGCCAGGAAGGTGTAGTCACAGAATCGGATTTTAGACACCGTTGGCTCGCGGTCAGGAGGGAGTCTGGTCTCTCGGGAAAACGCATTTACATGTGAAGGGGGCTAGAAATGAAGCGAAAAATCAAAGCAAAAGGTCCAAGTGAGCGGGGCGGGTTTCCTAAGAGCAGGATTCATGCGTAACGTTCTGTAGCCACCAGACGTATTTTCTGTATTTTGTGTCTGCGAATGTCATCCGTGAATCCCGAGCTATGCCACCTACAGAGATAGGTTAGAGACACCTTCATGAAAAACAGATCTTATGGGCCGCTCTTTGGGGTCCTCTGGGACACTCCACACAGGAAGCTTTGATCCAATCCTGGCGGTCTTTGTGTTCCAGGTGGGGAATTCTTATAGCCCGCTATTATCTCCACCTCACTCCTAGTCTAAACTCATTTCTAGGAATCTTTTTTTCCATTTCAGGTATGAACGTCCACACTAGGCACTCATATTTAATTGGTATTTAAGACTAACATTTTTTAAAAAAAGTATTTTCCCCGTGTAGTTTAGAAAACAACTGTAACCGGGTTTTATAATTTAACCCAGAGTGATATTCCAGCAGTTTACCGATAAAACATGAAAAGTATTCGCTGTCCCTAATCTGGTACTCTCCGGGTGCGTCTGACTACTGCCTCTCACCAGAAGGCCCAGTGTCCAGTGGAAGCTGGGGATGGTGGGAGTTCCAAAGCAACAAACTGAGCCATGACATCTTTTGGGTGGCCGTTTGTTCTGACGAAGTCAGCCTCGTGAAAAATGGTGTGGTTTGGAAAGCTTGCCATTAAAAAAAGAACAAAAAAACCTCTCTAACAAATGATGTCTAAAAATGTCAAACACACTCACAATAACACAAAACGTTTCCACACAGCCTAAGCCAAAGGATAGACTAGAAGTCTTCAACTGACAGATTGTGTTTGTAAGCCCTAAAGTCACCTGCTGACTAGATGGCCCGGTAAGATTAATAGGGATTTCTTAGGCAAAGAACACTCAAGAGGTGGCTTGCCATTGCCTTCCTCCGAAATATAGCCTACCGCACCTGAGAGCCCCATCCAAATCCTAACAAGGACTGATCCTGCGTAGCTTCCAAGATCAGATGGTGATCTAATCCTTGGAAAAATATCTGTGCCTGACTAACTTCATTAGAAGAAACACAGATTCTCCAATTGGCGAGGAGATAAAAGCTCCATGGGGTTTGGGGTCTCTACACTGCTGGAGGTCACCAAGCAAAGGCTGGACTGCATGCCTTTGGGGCGCTCTGCTTCTGAGTTCGTCCATCGGAGAGAGAGGCGTGGAGGAAGGAGGAGTTGGACTGAACGGTCCCCAATTCTCTCATTCTGTGACGTGGAATGCCCCACCTTCTGCGTTCCTCTGCTTGGGGAACAAGTTCCAGTCCATTCAATGGGAGCTACATCCATGTAAATATAAAGGGAGTTAATTTTTTTTTAAAGAATTTCTCTCGACTTTCGTACCAAACATTTTCAAGTACTGTAATAGCAGCGCGTCCAAGTGGATGCCCATTCCAGGGTTCTGGGCTCCCGAGTGGTGACAAAGGGGCGAATGTAATTTAATCCGCGTGATGCCCACACCTGTTTCTTTGCCTTCTTCGTGTTACTGAGAATCGGAAATAAAAAAATGATCTCCGAATACGTACATATGTGTGTACGTACGTACATATACGTGTGTGTGTGTGTGTGTGTGTGTGTGTGTGTGTGATAGCGACACTGTATTGCGTTTCAGGAAAACCTGCCCATTGTCGCTAACATGTATGGCCATTTCCGCACTGCACTCTTATAGCGCGATTATTCCACCTTCAATATCCTATGGAATTCTGGGCCGACCCCTCCCTAAACTGCAAACCCCAGGATTACATAGGATGTTGAAAGGGGAATAATCGCGCTATAAGAGTGTAGTGCGGAAATGGCCTATATGTATCTTTTGTAATCCAGATCTGTTGTGTTTTTAAACTATTTTTTCTAAGCTTTGATAAGAGTTCTAGGCATTTCTCTTTTTTTAATTCAGACATTTTCTGGTGTTGAAAGGATCATTAAAAAAATCACTGGGATATTGATGTGTCTGAGTTTCTTTGAAACTCAGCATGGACTTCCTCCTTTTTTCATAAACACAATCTGGATGTCAGGATTATATGTCGTGGAGAAGCTTCCGTTTACGAATTTTTTCAGTGGGAGAATGGAAACCCAATAACAATTTATTTTTAAACGGCCTGCATTCTAATCCCATTTAACCAGAAGTACCTTGGATATAACGTTGATGTAAAACTGTGGTAGGAAGAATCTTGGTTTGGAAGGAATTGCAATCGCAGGGTAGCTCCGTGAAAGTTTGTCGATCGGTTCTGAACTCCCACGAAATGGTCCAAGATTTCATCTTAAGGGTAAATAACACATTTGGTCAAAATCGGTTCCAAAATGCACCTACTGGAGCAAAGAACGCTACACAATCCCAGAATCCTGAAACGTTTGTTCGGCAGCCACGGAAGTAGTTAATGGATCGAGTCCAAAAGGTTCCCACACTCTACAGATCTGGGGACCCACCATTAGACAACAAAGTGAGTCACTGCGATCAAGCCAATGGATTTACATACCACAGAAATGGGCATGTTGTCGTCCACCAGATGGTGTTGAAGTCCCATGATCCGCAGCCAGTATGGTGTGGAAAGCGGGAAGCTGCAGTCCAACAACATCGGTGTGTGTGTGTGTGTGGATGGTTCCCACCCCCGCTGTAACACAACAGAAGGACAAAGAAAGACCCGAAATGGTAGGAACGCGCGCGCGTTTCCCCATATGGGGCAGACGAAAGAGAAGGGGCTGAGACGGTGACCCGGGCGAGGCCCGATTCCTCTCGTCCGCCGTGCCTCCTCGGCTCCCCTGCCCGCCCCCCCCCGCTCACGGCGGGCCTGGTCCTCCCTCCCCGCGCGGAAACGGCGCTTTCCCGGGCCCGCTGTCCTGCAAGCGGCCTTTTCCCACATCAATCACCCGACCCGGGCCAGGGGAAGTTGTAAAAGGTTTTTGAACTTTAATCTTCCCAAGGTCTCCCGGTACTTCTGCGGAGGGCTGGCGCAGTTAATGGCTCACCAGTTGCGAGCGAGGAGGGAGAGCGAGAGCGATTGTCCCTTGTTTTTGCCACCGAAGGGTAGCATCCAGGAGGCAGGCGGCACAAAGGAGATGGGGCGGCTTCGTGGCGGGGGGGGGCTCCGCCTTTGTGAAATGTTTAAACGCTTTGGGCGGCTGATCCTGCGAGCCGTTTCCCATACCAAAAGGACAGGAGCGGGAATAAATTGACATACGTGGGGATCAGCGGTGCGAGACCTCGGCACTGACGCAAGCGCTTTCCAAAATTTTGAGCTTTGTTGTAGGCCATTTCCGCACGAGGCTGTTCTAGCGCGATGATTCCACTTTCGACCTCCTCTGGAATCCTGGGGTTTGCAGTTTCGGTCGGCCCCTCCCGAAACTGCAAACCCCAGGATTCCAGAGGAGGTCGAAAGTGGAATCATCGCGCTAGAACAGCCTCGTGCGGAAATGGCCGTAGCTTGCCGTCAAGTCCATTTCGACGTCTAGGGACTCACTGGGCCTTTCCGCCCTACACTGTCTTAGTGCTATTATTCCACTTTCAACTACGGAATCCTGGGGTTTGCAGTTTAGGGAGGGCCCTTTAGAGTTCTCAACCAGATTGCTCTTTGGCCTCAGGAAACTACAAACCCCAAATTCCACAGGATGTTGAAAGCGGAATAATAGCACTATAACCGTGTAGTGCGGAAAAACCCTATGAGTGAGAGAATCCGGGTCATTAGCAGCCCTGCTCCGGTCTTGGAAACTGAACCCCCTGGTTTTCTTGGTTAAATCCGCTCCTAATGCGGTCTTCCTGTTTCCCTACTCTGCCCAGCACTATAGTCATTTCCAGGGATGTGTCCACAGTACAATAGTCTCGTTGAAGTTAGTCTGGATTCTAGTGAGAACTGAGGTTTGATGTGCTCTGTTGTCTTTGTCCTTGTTGTTATTACCGTGTGCCTTCAGGTCGTTTCCGATCCATTTATTTCTGTTTTTGACGGTCCACGAGATCCTCAGAAGATAAGATTTGCTAGACCGGCCTGGTTGAGAACTCTAAAGGCCCCTCCCTAAACTGCAAACCCCAGGACTCCATAGTTGAAAGTGGAATGCTAGACCGGCCTCCTTAAATCTGATGATTGGCTTCTCTTGTTCAAACGACACTAGAATCTCTGGACGATCTGCAATAGATCCACAAGGATTTCGAACTCTCAGGTTTCTAACAACAGCAGGAACAAAATAATAATAATAATAATAATAATAATAATAATAATAATAATAATAATAATATTTATTTTTATCCCGCCTCTCCCAGTGGATCGAGGCGGCATTACAAAAATATATGAATACATTAAAACATTAAAATGTACCCCATCCTCCCCACCCACCCATCCTCCCCACCCCGCGACCTTAAACGGTGAGGGTGAAAGGAAGGGTGTGTGTGTGCTACTAGCCAGCAGTAAGTCGGGGGGGGAAGAGCAATGCGAGTTCCACTGAGCTCTGACACTACAAAGAGTCCCTTTTATTCTACGTGTATGCCTTTTGGACCAATGGATCGTGCAAAGCTGAAGTCTTCCGAATTAACAGAGGGTCTCCTGACGGACGCTGGAATCTCACACCGAATTGCTAACGTTCCTGTTGAGTACAACGGGGCTCCATTCGGAGCAAACATGCGTAGTAATACCAGCATCCTTATTCCAGGATGTCTGACATATGAAGCAAGCGGAAGCTCCTAATTTCGAAAATTGCAGTGTGCAATTTGTAAAACGACAAACATTGGCACCAAGGCTCCGGCTAGAAATAGCGGTTTCATTTTATCTTAAAGGAAAGCTCCTATTTATGTCTACTCGTTTAACCAGCCGATCAGTATTAATCCAGAAACCTGTATAAGTACCAAGTACTGGGTAAAATAATAAACCCCTTGACAGCTTCATTCAGTTAATGCCATGGTCATTGTTAACGTTGCCGCGTCAGCGCTGTGTGTTAGGTGGGCGTTAAGTGAATAGAGTGGCTTTTGTCTTATCTTCATTATGCGTGGGACTAGGTAAAATTTCCCATCGCGAGGGTCTCAGATTTTATCTGCTTGAAGATAAATTCCACAGTGCAGAACCGTGGCCCTTTCCGCACTAGCCTGTTCAGCGCGATGATTCCACTTTCAACCTCCTCTGGCCGGCCCCTCCCGAAACTGCAAACCCCAGGATTCCAGAGGAGGTTGAAAGTGGAATCATCGCGCTAGAACAGGCTAGTGCGGAAATGGCCCTTATCTCCAGATACAGAGACCAAATTTCTTCCCTCTCATTCTTAATTCTTAATCGGTACAGGAAGTAACTATCCCAATACATCTCAATCAAGAGTGGACATTTAAATCCTGAGACGACCCTGCCCCCACTTCCATTCCTTTAAATTACAAGGTCTAACGCTGTAGTATTCAAAGACATGGCCGTGTTAATCTGGGTCAGTGTGCAAAGGGACCTGGGCAGCACCTAGGGGGTTCTCTGCACTACCTTGTTATCGTGCTATTATTCCACTTTCAACATCCTGTGGAATTCTGGGGTTTGTAGTTTATTGAGGCCAAAGAGGTCTCTGGCTGACAATTCTAAATGTCCCTCCCTTAAACGGCAAACCCCAGGATTCCATAAAGATGTTGAAAGTGGAAAAATAGCACTATAATAGCGTAGTGCGGAAATGGCCTAGGAAAACTAACTGCGAGAAAGAAATTGGTACCCTAAGCTTTGCCAGACTTAAGATGTTATGCTACCAACTTCTTTCTGTCAATCTCAAGAGTGTTACAAGACACCTTTGCCTAATGCTATAGTAGCAATCGTTGTCATTCCCGTCTTGGTCACCAGATGTTCGTAACAGGCCCCGTTTGGTGCAGCGGTTTGACTGTTGAACTGGGATTCCGGGGGATCAGAGTTCGAATCTCCGCTCAGCCAAGGAAATCCACTGGGCGATCCTGTCGCGCTCTTTCAATCTCAGAGGAAGGCAACACCAAACCCCCTCTGAACAAATCCGACCGAGAAAAACCCTACGATAGGTCACCCTAAGTCGAGGTGGAGGTTCTGTGGGTGTGGAGTGGCAGGATTTGAAAAGAAAAGAAAAAAAACACCTCCCGCAATACTCTGAGCGAGAAAGTTATTTTTTCTGATCGTTGTTCCGTAAGTAGGGGTGGGAACCCGCCGTCCACCAGAAGATGTTGTATTGCACAGCCCAGCATTCCCCACTACTGGCTAGGAGGGCAAATAGGAGTTGCAGTCCAGGAATATCTGAAGGGTCCCGTGATTCCCAGCCCCTCCACAAGGAGACACCTTGAGCTTCAGGCGGCCAGTGTCCCCCCCCCATTTTCCATCCTAGCATTCGCGTTCCTAGGCTGCTCATCCCATTCCTAGGCTATCGGCCGACAACAGACAAACAGAACGACTTGTAAGTGCAATCCCATCTTTTCCCAGAAATATGTCCCAATAGTGAGGCTTACACCCAAGTAAGGCAGACGGTGGCGGCAAGAATCATACGCCCCTCAGATGCCTCCTTTCAGGGACCACCAGCCCTAGTCATCGTTGCATGTAGTGAGGGGTGCTGGAAGCTCCGGCCCAAAAACATTTGCAGGGGCACATGATTCCCACCTCTTGTATAAGATATAACGGGGGTGGCGAAACGGTGGCTGTCCAGATGTTGCTGGAATGCATCTCTCATCCGCTCTGACCGGCATAGCCCATGGCGAGGGATGCTGGGAGTTGCAATCCTTCAGCACCACGATTCCCATTCCTGGTGACATGGAAATTCTTTTCTCCCTCAGAGTCGCCGGGTGGGGGTTGTAGCACTTCAGGTTCCAGAGCAATCCGGGAAACACCTACCGGGCCGAGGAGTGAGTTCCAAAGAACTCCTTGGGTTTTATTTCGGCCGGTAGGATTGCACCAGCAGCCTCTAGAAATGCGGGCCAAAGACATGAGCTGCCAGAGCAACCCCCATCCCCGCCGCAGCAATCTGAGCTGCCCGGTTCTTTCTTACAGACTCTCCGAGCTGGGCCGGCGTGGGGCGGAAAGTCTTGGAGAGGGAGAGGGGAAAGCGATGCGGGGGAAAGTCCGACGGCCGTTCCTTCGTCTCGGTGCTCGGCGGGAGGAGAGGGATCTTGTAACATTTCCGCTCCAGCGCGCGGGGACAAGCGGGGATTTCACGCCTCATCAGCTGCTCAGCCAGGCGAGGCGACCAGGAGCGGGGCAAAGGGCGGCCCGGGCGCCCTGATTTCCTTAAAGGAAGAGGTGGCAGCGGCGGAGGGGCCCTGGACCCTGGCAGAAGGCGAGCGCCGGCCCAGGGGGGCGAGCAGGAAGCGCGCAGGGCAGCCGAGGAAATGGTTAGAGCGGCGGGGGGGGCGACGCTTGGCCTGCCCTTTAATTTCCCATCCGTCCACCCCCTTTATATATACCCCGCCTTTTCCTCCTCAAGTGGGACTCAAAGCAGCTTCCAAAGCAGAGGGAATTATAATCAAAAATTAAACACACACAGAAAGTTGTGATTAACACAGTATTAAACTATCCGGGAAACATCAACTGAAAATCAGAGAATAAAAGCAATACCGTATACTAAAAAAGCCCTTTTCTTGAAAAAAAGATGAAATTTCAAGTGCCTCCTGGATTTTTTTTTTAAAGAAAAGTCTTCAGCCTCCTCCGAAAGGGCAGCAAAGAAGGAACCACCCTAGACTTGCTAGGAGGGCAATTGGAGGGTCTGAGAGCTGCCACCAAGAAGGCCCTTCTGTGGCCATTTCCGCATTACACTGCTATAGCACTATTATTCCACTTTCAACGTCCTGTGGAAACCTGGGAATTGCAGTTTAGGGAGGGATATCTTTGGCCTCAGTAAACTGCAAACCTCAGAGTTCCACAGGATGTTGAAAGTGGAATAATAGCGCTATAACAGTGCAGTGCCGAAATGGCCACCGTGTCCTTACCAGAAGTGCCTCTGAAGATGGTGGGGTTCAGAGAAGCGTCTCCCCTGACGACGTTCCAGCCCTAGAACTGGTTCAGAGGGGAAGATGGGGCCCTTTAAAGCCCTTATAGGGCGTTACAGACTATGGGTCACTTTGAATTGTGGGCGGAAACAGGCAGGCAGGCAGGCAGCAGCCAGCGGAGCTGTTGTAATAAGGGCTCTGGGGTGCTTCCCATAACCAGGCTTCCCCCCCCCCGCACCTTTCTCTGAGTTCTCTGTCTATTTCCCTGCCTCTTCTTTGACTGACAGTTGCCATCTTGTCTGAGGCCCTGAATGTTCTCCGACCTTTAGCAGAGATTTAAAGAGGCTGTTCAAAGTGCTAAACTTCATTTGGACATAGAGTTCTCCACTCTTGGATTGCTCTTTTAAAGTTTGGACTAAAGCCCTCAGTCTTCCTCCAGTAAGAGACAAATCTCTTTTCCCAACTCTCCACAATCGTGCTCGCTTGGACGGAAGTGTTTGTGAAAGAAAACGCAAAAGGAAACAGTTCTCCTCCGGGAGGCGGTTTAACGTGTGGAACTCCTTGCTACAAGGTGCGGTGGTGGCGACCAGTTTTGGTGGGCTTTAAAGGGGGATCAAGCCTCTCCAGGAAGGAGGTGTGTGTGTGTGTTGAGGGGGTTAAGCCATGAATGCTAAATGGAGGTGCCCTGTTCCCAAACAATATGCCACTGAATAATATCGAGAGGTAAAAGGGGAGGAGGCCATGGCCTCCATGCTCTCCCTATGGGCTCCTCTCACCAAGCGAGGCAGCCGACAGGGTGAGAGGATCTGATCCAGCATAGCCCGATCTTGGGGGTGGTGAGGATCCTGATATACCAGACACAGGCCATTGCCGCACTACACTGTTATAGTGCTATTATTCCAGTTTCAACATTCCGTGGAATTCTGGGGTTGTAGTTTGGGGAGGCCAAAGAGCTCTCTGGCTGAGAATTCTAAATGTCCCTCCCTACACTGCAAACCCCAGAATTCCATAGGATGTTGCACGTGGAATAATAGCACTATAACAGTCTAGTGCGGAAATGGCCACAGAGAGAGCATCTTCAGCTTTCACACGGAAAAACAACTAGATCCGTGCGGAAAGAGAGAACATTTGCGCCAAGGGAGGTTGGGCCGGAGCTAGGAAAAAGACAGAGAGATATTTACACTACAGTCCCTGGCAAGCAGGGCAACTCACTAGAAGACTCTGGGAGGTGTAGTCCAAAACATAATTTCCTGGTTTTCTGGGTGGGGCTTCACCTGAATGTTTAATGAGAGATAGGAAAAGGTTAATAAAAAGCAGTGGAGCAGCCGGAGAAGCCAGTTTTTCCGGAAGTGTTGGGGTGGGAAAGCGAAGCGCCCCCTTTCCAGTTCTCTAGGTCGCCTCAGATCCCGCGGGCAAAGGGGGGCGGACCTCAGTGGAACCCCCCGCCCTCATTCCTGTTTCCCGAAGGTGAAGCTGACCATTCTTATAAGACTCCTACACTTATGCAAGATTCATATATTTGTGCAAAATCAGTATTTCTTAATCCTAATTTTCAGCTCAAATTTTGAAAGATGTCCAATTTCCAATAACGCAGTCTTCCCTCCAAATGGGTGGAACAGCAATTTATATTATCAAACTGCAGATTCAATATGTTTTTTTTTTTAAGAGTATTGGTATAAAGAGATGATGACAGCCAATCTGTAGACAAGCGATATCAATAGGAGGACTTCTTAGGTGCTTTCCCAATCCAATGTAAATACATTTAGTTTGCTTGTTTATTCTTATATATTGGTTTTATTTATATCCCGCCTTTCTTCCAGTATGGGACCCAACGTGGTTCATAATTTGAGTTAAAACAAAATACAGTTAAAACAATGGATCACACGAAAGTAAAACAAAACGAACAACTAATAATATTAAAAACGTTAAAACAGTTTTTAAAAGTCGTGAAATACAATGATAATGACAAAACTACAAATACAGTTCGGTCGCCTTTACTGCCCGAAAAAGAGATATAAGAACAATATTTCTAAGATCTACAGTCTTTGTCGTTCTGTCGTGCTATAACGGGGTGGCACCCATCCAGCCCTCTAGATGTTTTCGGACTGCAGCTCCCATCATACCACACCAACATTTTTGGTATTGCAGTCACTTGAAACTTCAGATGAGTATTTGGGAATACAGTTTAAGCATCCAAGGAAAAGGGGAAGGCAATGTGACCAAGGGAACGCAAACACAGTAAAAGTAAGAAGATTTCTAGGTGTGATGGATCGTCCGTGCCCCATTGTGCAATGCTAAAGATGTAAAGACCGAAGGAAAATCTCGTCCAGGAGGCAGAACTCTTATGCGGGGAACTGTCTTCAAATTGCCACCCACCCCCGCCCATAGCTATATTCTTGCTTGAGGCCAATAGAGAAGAGAACAGCACCTTAAAGGGAAGGGGGCAGGTAGCCACGACCTTTCACAGGGCAGCCGGGGGGTCAACGCACCCCCGCAAGTTCTCCTTTGGCGTGGCTGCCTCTAGGCACCCCTGCTTGTTCGTTCCTCTTCTCACCTCTCTGCCATTGGAGCTGTAGAAAAGGGAGAGCTGAGTCCTCTTTTTAAAGCAAATAAACTGGAAGAAAAAACATTCTCTTACTCGCACAAGGTCAGACGGAAGATTAAAATTGTGCCCCAGTTATCTAGGAACCGAGGAGTTCTGTCGTCTCCTAGATTCAGTGGGTCTAGACCGGGTGGGTGGAAATCGCCTCTAAACAGGTCTGAACTCCGCAGAAGAAATGTGAGATAGAAACGCAGCTGGATCAAAGGTGCTTCGTTAGGGCTGCGTATGTAGAAGTAAAAAAATGGGAAAATTCAGACAAACCTTTTCCACGGTCTTTTAAACCCTCATCAGCAGACTTATTTACTCTGAATTTCGATTCGTCCGACTGAAAACACCAAAGCCATTTCCACACTAGACTGCTGTAGCGCTATTATTCCACTTTCAACCTTCTATGGAATGCTGGGGTTTGCAGTTTAGGGAGTGGCATTTAGAATCCTCAACCAGAAAGCTCTTCGGCCTCAATGAACTACAAACCCCAGAACGACACAGGATGTTGAACAATGTAGTGCAGGGCAGATGCTAGGGCTAATACCTCCCCACCTCCCACTTGCTGAAAAACCATTTGGCTTTGGTCGCCAAATCAGAAAATTTAGGACAAGCGATAGTCTGCATCAGCTAGAGGAACCCCCCTGAAAACCCCTGAGATGGGGTCTAAAGTATGTCTGCATTACACAGCAAAAGCAGTTTGGTACCACTTTCACAGTTAAGGCTCCACCTACAGATCTTGTGATTTCTAGTTTGATGAGGTATTAGGAATATTCTGCTGCGGAGCTTTGCAGTGCACTTATTCCCCTAAACTCCAGCACTAGAGGAGCTCTCTAGAAGGAAATTCTTAAGCCCTCACCAAACTGTAAATCCCAATTTTCCATAGGAGGCAGCCAGGGAAGTTCAAGTGCTATTCAGTTTGCTGTACTATGCAACATGTGCGTGTGTGTGCCTTGATGCCGCCATAGGGTTTCCTTAGGCGAAGAATACTCAGAGGTGGTTTTGCCGGTTCCTTCCTCTGAAAAAATAGTCTACAGCATCTGGTATGTGTTGGCAGTCTCCCATCCAAGTACTAACCAGGGTTGACCCTGCTTCGCTCCCAAGATCTGACGGAATCCTGTGCCTTTAGGGTATTTAGTGCCTAATATAAAACACTCTTATCTGAGAAGTGATCAGATTCATGTTGGTCTCTGGCTGAGAATGCTAAATGCCCCTCCTGAAACTGCAAACCCCAGGATTCCATAGGATGTTGCAAGTGGAACAATAGCGCTATAACAGTCCAGTGCGGAAATGGCCTTGGCACAGGGAGGCCATCTCCAAGAGTTCTCCAGTACTCTTGGGAAGGAGAAGGGCCTGCAAATGCCTCAGGCACCAAGTTTGGGGTTGTCACAGAGAGGGTCCAGATTCCCTGGTATTTATGTTGTCATTGCCCTTTTACTGCCAGGGAAGAAGAGAGGAACTCGCGTGATTTTTTTTGTCTCGAGCGCCAAAATCTTGTGCTTGGCTTAGGCTTTTAGGTGCCATCGGCGGCTCTGCCGCAGGCAGCAAAATGTCTTGGGCTGGCGTCAGAAAGGATAAAGAACGCCCTGAATTTTAATTCTTTGTTAAATATGCCTTTTTAATGCTGTCCTTTAATCAGACGTTAAAGAGCACTATTCCGTTGCTTCCGGGCGTTGTGGCATTTTCCGCACTAGCCTGTTATAGTGCTATGATTCCACTTTCAACATCCTATGGAATCCTGGGGTTTGCAGTTTAAGGAGGGGCCTCAAAGGCAGTTTTACAGTTTGAGGCCCCTCCCTAAACTGCAAACCCCAGGATTCCATTGGATGTTGAAAGTGGAATCATAGCACTGTAACAGTCTAGTGCGGACATGGCGCAAACTCTCTTTTTAAGTGAAGCTGATGTAACACGGATCCCGGTCGCCGCCTCCTCCTCCGGCCCTCGCTAAAATTACCCCGTACAAACGCCTTCCCAATGAAGTAGCCTCGTTGCAGTGTGAATCGAGGACCTGCTCGGCCTGTTTATTCCCGAGGACTGCGGTTTTGTGCTCCCTCACTTCAACTCAGAGCGGACTTGTGCCTTGAGTGGAAATGCTCAGCCTCTTGCTGGATAAAGAGAGGAGAAACTGGTGGGGAGAGACAGAAGCCCCCGTTAACGTTGTTCCTCCAAGGCAACGACTTGCAAGGTAACGCCTGGCAGATCTGCGCAAAATGACGGTGGTTCTTCAGATCTTTACTCCACTTTCCCAGTCTACGGATTCACACGGGACCCCCAGCCCCTCCGGATTTCGACGGAGCGACCTTCGTTGAAAGGATCGAGTTACAAAAATAAGAAATATACATTACTGTATTCGGTTATGCAAACTCCTTTTTCCTGTTCTCCTTGGCTATTCCGGAAGCGAACGCCTGGCTGGCCCTCCAGAAGAATCGTTGGCTCCAGATCTGTTGGCGTTCTGACGTGAAACAGGGCGACAAAATCGGGAAAAGGGCAGCTGGAGACTCTGGCCATTTCCGCACTAGCCTGTTCTAGCGCGATGATTCCACTTTCAACCTCCTCTGGAATCTTGGGGTTTGCAGTTTCGGGAGGGGCCGGCCGGCCCCTCCCGAAACTGCAAACCCCAGGATTCCAGAGGAGGTTGAAGGTAAAATCATCGTGCTAGAACAGGCTAGTGCGGAAATGGCCCCTAGGACTTGGTATTTCAGGCTTGGCAAAAGAAGCGTTGTCGCTTAAGGTGAAGCAGAAAATGGAGCTGTCCCCTCAGCGCGTCCCCCTTCCAAGGCAAAGTGCCCAGTCCCCAAAGCCCTTCAAGTGATGTTGGGCATCTGAAGCAGAAAAAAAGAAATCCCAAGAACCAGAGCCTCGTCCTGTTAGTCTCTGTCAGATATAATATAATGCATAATACAATTTCAGCAAATGCTTGCCTTACAAAATCTGCTGCCTGAGGCGGTATTGTCGCTCCGCCTCCTGCTAGGGTCGACCAGAGGTTGCAGAACTTGCAGTCTGGAACATCCCTGCCCTTAGCTTTATGCAACCCTACCCGGGTATGTTTACCCTGCAGTAGGTAAGCACTTTCACTCTGCACAACAACCGCGCTGCGGTTCCACTTTAAATGCCACAGTTTCTCCCTATGGAATCCTGGGATTAGCAGTTTAGGAAGGAGCATTTAGAACTCTCAGCCAGAGAACTCCAGTGCCCCAAGGGAACGATAACCTCTGGGATTCCATAGGAGGCACAGCCTTTCCACACTACACTGTTACAGTGCTATTATTCCACTTTCAATATCCTGTGGAATTCTGGGGTTTGTAGTTTGCAAAGGCCAAAGAGTTCTCTGGCTGAGAATTCTAAAGGCCCCTCCCTAAACTGCAAACCCCAGGATTCCATAGGATGTTGAAAGTGGAATAATAGCGGAAAGGCCTTTAGCCTGTAATCAAGGCAGTCAAGGTGGAATCACAGCACTATAATTGTGTGGGATTACAATACAGCGTGTGTTTTCCGACAAAGAAATCAAACGCCTTGAACCAAATGGGTCTCCTCGGCCGATTTTCGGGCTGGTCTTCAGTCTTTTCCTCCCTGAAATACGATACTCGGCGAAGGTCATGCCAGCAAACGGTCGGCACTGGGGGGGGGGGAGGGCGGCGGTTGGTGGACCCAAAACGCACCTCCGGAAACGTGTGAATATCAAGCCGTATGGAAGCACTCATTGAAACCTGAAAGCCCGTATTGTTAAAGCGCTCCAATAAAATACACGTATGAGCCTTTCCGCATTACACTGTTATAGTGCTATTATTCCACTTTCAACGCGGGCCGCTCTAGTAACTGCAAACCCCAGGATTCCATCGGATGTTGAAAGTGGAATAATAGCGCTACAACAGTGCGAAGCACTGATCTGTACTAACAGCCTTTATGGCACTCTATCTGTCTTCGGACGAATTTTTCCTCATCTTTTACCATCGGCCATGCCGGTTAGGGATGATGAGAGCTGTAAGTCCAACAATACTTGGACGTCCACATCCTCCCCATCCCTTTAGAGGAGGAAAAGAAAGGGAGAAAGAGACATGCTTTCATGACAACTTAGTAATTAATTTACCCGTTTACATATTTTCCTCTGTTTGATCTCCCAAAAGTTTTCGTTTTAATCTCTCAGTCTCAAATCAATCCATCCCCACATATCTGCGTTGGCGAGTTATACATATAGACAGGAGTGAAGTTTGGGGAAAGGCAAAAGGAGGGCATTATTCCCCACATACACACACATAAGAATTGTGATCCTCAAATGAAATTTCCCTTCACCTCCAAATTTCTACCATGGCAGTAGCTTATTTAGAAGCATCGAAAGAAAGGAGTCAAGCAAAGTGATTCCGGGGAACCTGAACACAGAAAGCAAGTAGAAGAGTTCTGGATGTGAATGATTTTCAGTGTCTCGCTTTCTCCAATGCTCAGGGTTTGGAAAGTGAAGGAAAACTGAATTGGGCCATTTCTGCACTACATTGTTATAGTGTTCTTATTCCACTTTTAACATCCTGTGGAATTCTGGGGTTTGTAGTTTACTGAGGTCAAAGAGCTCTCTGGCTGAGAATTCTAAATGCCCCTCCCTAAACTGCAAATCCCAGGATTCCTTAGGAGGTTGAAAGTGGAATAATCGCGCTATAAGAGTGTAATGCGGAAAAGGCCTTGGAAGGGAAGAATTTTATTGTGGTGGCGATGCTCTCAATTTGCACCTGTAGCTACCCTCCTACGTATAGAAAATATTCTAATCCAGTGTTTCTATCTGTCTTTGTTACTACCCTGAACACCTAAGGATGGAAAGAGATAGACGTTTAACAGACAAAAGCATCCTTTTGCTGTTGGTATGGTTGTCCTGAAAGGACTGTGCGCCTTCTAAAATTCTCATTTCTTCTTCTTTTTCTTTTAAAAAAAGCCACGTTTAAATATTAATAGTTTCCTAAACGTAGGCAAAATGAAGCAGAAGTCAATATGCCAGTTTCAATGAGACGAATTAACTACAGAAGGAGATATTCCCTGGCTAGATTATGCCTAATAATTTGGAGAGTTCTGATGGCAAAATCTTTGAGAGCCACCATGATCTAGGATGAGGTGAGCAACTGTCAGACAAGTGGGGGGGGCATCAGTTCTCCAGGATATCTGCAAGGGCCACGTAGCCCACTGCATCTGCTCCTGGATGGACAAAGTCCATTCCCCCCCCCAAATGCCTTCTAGGGGACATGGGGGCATATTTGGGGACCTTCCTGTTCCCCTTGAGGGTATTTTTGTTTTGAAAGATTCTGCAAGATTTCATTTTGACTCCTGAGGAGTGGAGAGGGATCCAAATGTGGAGCCAATGCTTTCCACACTCCCTAGAGATCATTTTGGAGCAATTTTTGACCTCTGGAGGCCCTAGGTGCCACAAAAACTGGCCCGGGTGACGTGACCCACACTTTACTCACCCCTATTCTAGGGGGTTGAGTGTTGAGCTAGGAGTGCGAGTTGGAATCCCCCTTCAGCTATGGAAACCCATGGGGTGACCTTGGGCAAGTCACCACTGTCTCAGCCTCCCAGAAAGGCAATGGCAAACCTCCTCTGAACAAGTCTTACCAGGAAAACCCCACGAAAGGGTCGCTACAAGTTCAAGTCAACTTGTAAAGCATACAAAAACAATAAAACTTTCACACTCATTTAGCATCTGTAGGTAGCTTATCCAGCTGTGGGCAACTACACCTTTGGCGGTTTCTTCTGAACACAGGAAGGGTTTCTCTTTAACGTAATTCATGTCATTTTGACTTGGAAGTCCTAGTAGCTAATAGTTTAGTCCAGTGATTCCCAAACTTTAGTCTTCCAGGTGTTTTGGACTTCAGCTCCTAGAAACACCAGCCAGCTTGGCTAAGGGTTAGGAATTCTGGCAGCTGAAATCTAAAACATCTGGAGGACCAAAGTTTGAGAACCACTGCTTTGTTTAATTGCTAGTCCCAACTACAGTAAACATATCAACTCAACTGCTGAATTGTAGTTGACATTTATGTAAACCCTATTGCTTCAGTAGGTCTATTCTAGTAGGAATTAACAATTAGATTTAGTCCCAAGTATCCTGAGACTAAGAACCTGTTTTGAGAAGAGCTCAGAGCATTTCCATACTACTATCTACATCTAGGTACCCCAATTTTTCTTAAATATATATTTACATTTAAAATATATTTATTTATTTAAAATCTATAAATTAGAATGCAGAGGAATCATTTTGTTGCTGCTGTTTTTCACAACTGCCAGTCAGAAATCCTTGATCTTTTACAAATCACCCAGAAAGGTCTAAACCCAATCTGCCAATAGATTCAGATATACCTTACACCTGAACTTTGCTGTAGAAGTTCACATCTCAGCTGATCTGCATGGTATTATGTTAGCACACCCACAGCTGTGTTTTCCAATGATTATGGCAAGGTGTGAAAAACCCACGGGCATTCCACAAGCAGAGGTGCCATTCATTCACATACTCAAACAATCCTCTTGCCTGGAAGCCCATCAAATATTCAGATTTATCTGATAACAGTGCAGTGTTTTTTAATTGCTCTAAAATCAATTTTTCAAAGAACACGCAGCAGGGTGATTTCAGCTAATTAAAAAAATAAACTAGGTGCATAATGGCACGGAGAAAAAGTAAAAACTCAGAAGCCTCATTACCGTTGTCTCTTGGAATTAAGTCTGAGAAATTCAAATGGGAAGGGCAAGTTCTCTGCCTTACACATTGAAAATCTAATTTCTAGTTGGTGCTTGCAGTGGAACTAGTGGGCTCATAGAAAGTTCCATGTATTCTTAACTTGTTCTGTCTCTTACCCATGGATCAAGAGGTAGTAGTGGCATAAAAATAGTCACGTACACTATGACTATCAAGGCAAAAGATTAATCTATGTTCAGAATGAGTAGGCAGGAGTATCCCATTTATCAAGAGACCCTTAAGAAATTTGGACTATAACTTCCATAATCCCTCACCTTTGGCCATGCTGTCTGGAGGTTTCTAAGGATCTGACCTTTAAAACATCTGGGTTGCCAAGGTACAAAATATTTCACAGTATTTGATAAATGATAATTTGTCATAGTTAGTATTTGGAAGCATTTTATGGAAGACATGCAGTGATATTTACACTGGACTGTCTTTGATAGTGTGTTTTGGTAATCACTATCTGTGAGGTAACTCATCTTCATCAGCCTTTATTGCAGTACACAAATGATAAGCCACATCACTACCATTAAAATACATTTACATTTAAAATATATTTATTTATTTAAAATACATTTAAAAATTGCAATATTTAATAACTTACTCAAATCCCATTAATACACATTTCTTACAGATCTAAAATGTATATAATCTGTGTCATAAAGCCTGGAAAACCCACAACAGCCTATGCGTGGTAATTGTTTATGAGGTTCTATGCTTGATGCCTAAGAATTAAAACAGTGACAACATGCCAAGAAGTAAAGCCCTTTGTTGGCTGCTTCTCGGTGCATTCTTTTCCTGCCGTGATCAGGCAGAAAAACTGGAAGAAGACAACACTAATTTAGACTGGCTTCTGCAAATGAAGACTACATCTCTGGCATCAAGTCTTATGGTGTGTGTGACAAGTCCATTGTAGTGAGACTTGTCAGAGTTATGATGATTGATCAGTTCCATGTCTATCCTGTTTTTCCTCCTTTCAGCTTAAGTGGCATATGTGGCTTTCCTCCTACTCACTTTATGAGTCCAAGGACACTCCCTGAATTTCATGGCCCACTGTGGGCTTGCATCTGGATCTCCCAAGTCCCAGTCCAACATTTTACCCACTACTCCATGTCAGTTGTCTGGGGCCACTTGTTTTGCTTAGAATGTGTGCTGTGATCAAAGTGGATTACATGTTTGTCAAAACTCCCATAATAATTTTGTGTGTGTGTGGTATTCTGTACCTACCTGTCCCTGCCTACTTTCACCACTGAATGTCTGTTGTCTATTTAGTCAAGGGCAGTAAAAGTTAATCCTGGAGGCAGCCCATAAAGTTGATGATAATAGGGGAATCAAGGGGCACCCTCCCTGCTCCACCCGTGTGGGGCAGGCAGGCAATCTCCCTCAAAGCTTCCTTTGTTCCCTCTCTCCCCCAATTTGGCAGCTGCTCAGATAACAGCTCATTAGGGAGAGAGGTGCACCTAAGTCCCTCTGAAGGAGGGCTACCTTTTATCACAGCTTGAGACAGCTGGAGGTAATTAAATACACCTTAGGCTAATAAAGGAGGTTTAATTTCACCAACGGAATTGATTGCGATTGTTAAAATGAGCACTGATAACGTATCAAGCTGGCTAATATCAGCTGGGCAATAAAATCATTACCTGAAGGGCAGGCAGCAGGTTCAGTGTGTCTAGCTTATATTTCCTTACAGTCTGCTAGGCCTCATATGCATAAACAAATACCACAATGGTAGTAAGGGAATATGATCGTACATCAGGGTGGGACTCATGCAGCCCTTCAGGTCTTACTGGACTTTAACTTCCAGCCTCTATCACCACCGGCTAGACTAGCAGGAGTGGAAGTCCGGCGATATCTGGAGGGCCACATGATTCACAGCCCCAACCATATATGATCCTTTTTTGCTGGATGGACACATCTGAGGATCCGGCCCCTCCTGAAACTGCAAACCCCAGGATTCCATAGGATGTTGCAAGTGGAATAATAGCGCTACAACAGCCTAGTGTGGAAATGGCCAAGATCTCATCTGAGTTTGGAAACTAATCAAAGTCAGGCTTGGCTAGTATTTGGATGAGGGATTGCCAAGGAACATCAGATGCTGTAGGCTCTGTTTCAGAGGAAGGCAATGAAAACCACTGCTGAGTGTTCCTTGCCTAAGAAAACTCTAGGAAATTCGAGGGGTCGCCGGGTGACTTGAAGGTGCATATAGAGACACTTGTGGATGAGCCAAAATGGCGGTTTCTTTCTCACAACATTTTCACTGTCTGCAAAAAGCATTACCCCTCCGGTTGTTCTTAGTGTGTATGTATGTGTGCCTTCAAGTCATGGCAACCACATGAATTTCATAAGGCTTTCTCAGGCAAGGAACACTCAGGGGTGGTTTTGCCAGTTCCTTTCTCTGAAAACTAGTATTTGCTGATAGTCTCCCATCCAAGTGCTAACCAGAGCCAACCCTGCTTAGCTTCCAAGATCAGCTGGGATCTGATGCCTTTAGGGTATTTAGGCTTGTTGCCACTGTCAACCTACACGTGTGAATTTCCCCTAGCTGGAATCATGTAGCTGGGACAAAGTTTATTTGTTGCTTTTTAAAATGGCAATAAAATGACTGTCAGGTAGCAAACAGCAGTTGAACAAGGATGAAAGTGAGTGGAAAGTTTTGGGGCTGCATTTCTCCCTGAAAAACAACACTTTGACTACAAACATTTAACATAGATATTTGTACAACTTTCATTATATTTAAGGTTGTCCACCTTTGCTATTCTACATAGACTGTTGTTGGACTGCAACTGTCATCAAGCCCTGTCTAGCATAGCCAATGGTGAAAGCTGATGGGAGTTGCAATCCAAAAATAATTGGATGGCTACAGGTTGCTCATGCCATTACAGGGGAAAGAAAGAATGGAGACATCTTCAGGCTAAAGAAGAAAAGGTAACATTTAATGTATTCTGTTCTGATAACTTCCTGGAGTGACTTGGCAGATCAAAATATTTCCAAAACTGCTATTTGTTAGAACATAGTATTTGTGTTAAGACAGCAGGTATCATACAACCACAACTTCTGTCTCAATAAAAATTTGCTTGTTTGGTGTAGCCCTGAATAGCACTCTATTACTAAGTACTTTGTCTCACGTGGCAAAGGGAGGTTTTAACAAAGTTGTGCATGTGCATTCTTTCTCTGGCAAATGTGTGTGTATTATGCAGTCGGTGCCTTGCAGCCTCATCTTTCTGAGCCATGCATGTGACTTTTGCTTTCCCTTTCAGCTGCCCCGCAGTCCAGCCTGATGGGCAAATGTCGTCGCCCTCGGACAGCCTTCACCAGCCAGCAACTTCTTGAGCTGGAGAACCAGTTCAAGATCAACAAGTACTTGTCACGGCCCAAACGCTTTGAGGTGGCCACATCACTGATGCTTACTGAAACACAGGTACAGCCCCATGGGAAACATTGAGAATGACATCCAGAAATCTCTAGGAAGACAGCTGCAGTGTGACTTCAATAAACTATGCATGTGGCCCTTTAATGAACTGAAGGCCTGTATCTTGCAGAGAATTGTTATGGGCTAAAGTGAGACAGTAGCTCTTCTAATGTGGTTTTTGTTACAGAATAGGGGTAGGTTTGATTCAGGTGGGAAAGATGGATGAGTAGCCAGGGAAAGCAAACAGGATATAAGAAGATCTAGGGTAGATCTAAAAGTTAGTGGACTAGAACTCTTCAGAACTCATTACTCAGTATGGCC